>JAPYZE010004992.1:0-10400 GCA_030522805.1 Leptomastidea abnormis | reverse complement strand
AAAAAAGCGTGATAATTAGCGCGCCGACGTTTTTTCTAATATTATTATTTTTTGTTTTCTTAGCCGGCGCCCAGCCCTGAGGCTGCGTACTCGAGAATCACACGCAAGCATTTTTTTTTTTATCGCAAGATATCCATTGTGAATAAAATGATAAATATCTTGGATTTGTCCGTTGTTGATTAGGAAATGAAATGAGCAAAAAAAAGTTGATGAGATGTTTGTCGAAGAACGTGAATTGAAACAAGGAAACACGTGTATATTACAGAGATCTCAAATATCGTTCCTGTGATTTTTTTTTTGTTTAACTACTTAAATGTGAAAAAAAAAATAAACTTGAATGTTACATCTCACGTTATCAAAGAGAGAAAGAAGCGAGCGAGAAAAAAAAAGACAAACACAAATAAACTGTAAAGGGATTGCAATCCACGAAGAAGATTGTAAAAACTTATTTTTATAGTCAGTGTCAAAGAGTAAGAATAATAAAAATAAAAAAAAAAAAAAATAAGTGAGCGAGCGAGAGAGAAATGAAACACAAAATTGCCAATAATAGTTTATTTTCGTGAACAAAGAGATAACAATGGAAGTAAAAATAAAAAAAAAATAAAATAAAAATAAATAAATAAAAGCCACCCAATTTTTTTGTAATTGTCGCCACGAGCTTATTAATAAAAAAATAAAATAAAATAAAAAACGTAAGGAAAGAAAAAAAATAAGAAACCGTGTGTTTTAACCAAGCGCGTAAAAAAAAAATGAATAAAAAGACGCGGCTATATAGTCAAATATTGCAACGACATTATCTTTCGAAGCAATTTCGCACGTGACTCCAGCTTATATGACGACATATAATACAGAGAAAGTATAGCGAGAGAGGAAGAAATAAAAGAAAGAGAATAAAAAAAAAAAGATATTACGTGGATTTCATAATAAATATATATGCGCCCACGCATTTCTTCGAAACTAGCTCGGAATTTTTTTCCCTTACATACCACCGCACATCGTTATAAGGCCGATAAATATGATAACGATCTTTATATGTACAGATCGAAGTGAGCATATATGAAAATTTGCGAGTTTGAAAACTTATTGAGATTCGATATGGTAATAACACGTTTGTATGGCGCGATTAAAAAAAAAGGTGAGGAAAAAAATTTTTTTTTCCTTCAATTTCTGATTCTCGACGGTATACGGTGTGTACATGATGTTGTTATCAATATGCTTATGACGATCTGATACATATAATGCGTATGTATATTGCGCGAATTTAAGAGAGAGAGCCTGTATTTTTTACATTCTAAGGGATTAAAATTGTTGATTTTGATAAAAAAAAAGAATTTAGATTAGGTGAGTCGCGAATCTCAAAGATGGGCTTGGACGCTGGGAATAAAATTTATTTTTTTATTTTTTAATGCATGATTTTTTTTTTTTTTTGATGAGCTGGTCGTGAATATGGAGAGAGGAAAAATTGGAAAGTGAATAGAGAAAAAGGGATGAGATTATTTGCGTATAGCTCGATTTTTTTTTTAAGTTGAACAGAATGTGTTAATAAAGGTTGATTGATTGCAGAAATAAAATTATAATATCGAAAAATACTCGATTTACATTAATGACATTAAAAAATAACTAAATAAACCATACCTTATAGGAATAACGCTATGATTAAAGCATAATAAAGAAAAAAAAATGAAAAAAAAAAAAATTCGAACGATAATTAATCAAATAATTAATTGCATCTAAAGAAAGGAAAAAAAATGAATTAAAAATCACAGTATATAAAAAAAAATTATGCAGCACATAATATTAAATAAAAAAAAAAATATTATTATACAAAAATATATAAATATATATATTCTCATTTTTAGAGCATTAAATTTCTAATAAGCGTCGCGACAACTTTTTAAAAGATAAAAAAAAAATACTAGATAACGAGAGGATTAATGCAAAGAGAAAATGCGATGATACCAGAGCGTAACAATTAGAAATATAAGCCTTAACAGAAAAATGCTACTGATGCGAGAATGTGTGTTTTAACATTCCCCCAGTGGCAGATATAAACTGACCAAATGTACGCTTTTTAGTTATTTGCCGGTCAGTTTCCGTGGTTTTTTTTTCTTTTTATAAAAAATAAACAAAAAAATAAAAAAGAAAATCATTTTATGATCAATTTGTTGTAATTTTTAAAATATGATTCGAAAAGAAGAAAGAACCATATCTTTTATTTGAATAAATAATACTAATAATACTCATGATAATTTTTATTTATTAATATTTATGCGACGAAACATTTTGTACATTATCTGAACGAGCACGACTTTCTTTTGTTGAACGAAGACGAATCATGTAATAGAAGGCTGTAAATGAAATTTTTAATAAAGGAAAACATATTTCGTTGAAAATACATTGGCAAAATTTATTTTATTATACCAGTAATTTTAGTAGAATTAGAATTAAAATTGTATATATTTTGTATTTATTATTTATCGAAATCCTTCTCTTAGAAATTTATTTATTTTTATGATTTACAATAATTCTCTGAACTCAGTAGTATTTTTCCACTATAAAAAAAAATGATATAACACTTACGAAAATATTCTTTTGAAAGAAACACGTAAGTTGAAAAATTTATTAAAATAATATTGTATATTTGTTTATACAGGACGCTATTGGAAATTGAATTTTATTAGTAACAAATGATGAAGTGAGATAGTCAAGAAGAATAAGAATACACTATTGAAATAATCGACTAAGCAACATCAAAAAATCGCTTAATACTTCGATTAATGTATTCCATTAAATAGGGATCTTCGATACCTAAAAAAGTATTGGAATTATGAATTTTTGTATTTTTATATTTCAAAAATTATTAGAAAATCAAATTTTTTTTTATAAAAATCAAGAATTTCAATTTAAAAAAACTATATATATATACACTATTTTAATTAAAAAAAAAGAATCAGTTATCAAAAAGTTTTATTTTTTATTAAAAATATTGCACGATATTTTGATAATTCGATTGGGATGAAGTCTTAGAAAAGTTTTAAAGTATTGAAGATCCCTACTACTGAATACAACAGATAAAGCGCGAATGTTAACTCCGTAATGACTGATGACTAGAAGGAAATACGTCCATGCGTTTTGGAAAAAATAAAATAGTTTAAGATCAAAAAGATAATAAGATATAAACTATTTAATTTTTATTTAACTGCGTGAAAATGAAATTCTGAGACTGCTACTTATTATATACATACCTACTCATAATAATTCATAATTATAAAAAAATTTGCGAATTTTTAATATATCTTGAATAGTTCTCGATATAAAAATGTAAATAAGCACATATTTTAGCTTTGTAAAAAGTGAAATATACAAAAATCATAAAGGAATAAAATAAAGTTAAATTTTTAAAATTACAGCAAACGTGGTGAGTTTAAAACGTGAAAAAATGACAGAAATACAATGTAATATGACAACTTCTTATGAATGAATACTTTTACGACGACACATCACACTGATAATATCATTATAGTTTAAGCTTTTTAATAATGCAGAAAACATTGAAAAAAAAAATAATTTTAACTAATATAAAAAAAAATTAACTTATTAAATAAACAGAAAATAAGAACAAAAAAAATGGAATATGAATTTGAAAAAAAAACTGCATATAAATTAATAATGCTAAGTATGCAAAAATGGAAGAAAGAGAATTAATAAATTTAACTGAGAAGAGCAAGTAATCCTGGAAAATAGAAGAAAAAAAATATTTAAAACTAATAAATATACCGATTAAGTAAATGATAAGAAAATACTTCAAGCAGTTTAATAATGAAAAAAAAAACAGGACAAAAAACATCACAGAGAAGAATATAAGTGTGCAAAGTAGTTAATGGAAAATGCATAAAAAAAAAATAAAAATAAACTGCATATGAATGTCTCTAAATTTATTTTTTCATGATAAAACAAAATCATATAAAATAACAATGAATTGTAAAAAATTTAATGTTTTCTGTAATTTTGATGTTATAAAATCTGATATCATCCATAAAATACCAAAATTGCAAATAGATTCTTCACGCAAAAAATCATATTACTATGATAAAATTACGGTAGACTGTTTTCTTCGCGAAGTTTATAGTTAATATAATTTTTTGTTTCTGTCTATAAATAGCCAGTATAAATTACATATAAAAAAAATTGACTAAATATTTACAGAAACAATAAATTAATAATTATTTTCTTGATAAAATGATTGTTGCAATCATTTCTTAATACATTATAAATAAATGCATAATAATGATATAGTAGTTTTTGATTCAAAATAAATACATTCGTCCGAGCCAAATATTTGTAAAAAAAAAATCAATAAATTTTGATTGCAAACAATCATTTTATCACGAAACTAGATTTTTTATCTAAGTTTGCGATGGAATCGTACTTATAACAAAAATGAAAGTATAAAAAATTAACGCTGATATAGCGGCTTCTAAAATAAAGATAAGATTGTAGTAGAATTTTATCATTAACGATAATAATTATTTAAATATTTTTCATACCTTTATCATAAAGAATACTGTCATTTAAAATAATAGGAAATTATTAAAATTTAAAAAAATGAAAAGTATAGCCCCCTTTTTCAGAAAAAAAAATAGATTGTCTTTTTTTCTAATCACATTATATTGTATGACATTTAAGAAAATATTCTAATGAAGTCTCAGATAACTCAACCGATTAAACGTAGATTTAGTAATTCACAAGTCGTGGGTTCGAATCTTGGCGTCGGCTGAGTTTATTAATAGAGTCTACATATGCTGAAATACCTTAAGTAAAGTTTCTAAAAGGCTTAGATTATTAGTAAAAACCATGTTTTTATCCTGGGTAAAATTTGTTTATTTTTTTTTTAATTTTCGGAAAAACAATTAAATATTTTTTCTTGTTTTATAAGCAATTCTACTTTTTTCTTTTTTACTAATATTTTTTGTATACCTATTCAACTAAAAAAATGTAGAAATTGTATAATAAACAATAATGTAATTGTTATAACATAGCAGATATAATTTCAAAGTTAAATCATGTATATAATATACAAGCTTAGAACGACTTGTAGTTAATAAATATAGGCTTCTCTAAAAAGTTCTAGACCTGAGCTCGATGACAATAGTAAAATATAAAATCACGATTCCCTTAACCAGTTTAGTGTGTCAAAATAAAAAAGATGTTATTTCCACTGTAAAGTAGATAGAATAATAAAAAAAAAATTCAAATTGCATTGCCAATAAATGTGTGTATTACCCTTTCCAAAAAAAAAGTTGTTAGTATAAGCTTTATATATATATATGAAAAAAAAGAAACAATTCCATCGATTCACGTTGAAAACAGTCTTACACTATAACCTGTATAAAAAAATTTTTAAAATACATTTATTCATTCATGAGCCATATCAGCCAACTTGTAAAGTATCATCATCATACATAAATTAAAAAATTATTGAGACAAAAAAAAAATATTTAAAAGAAGTCAAATATCGAAAAATTGTATTAACGAACGATCTTATCGCATCGAGAAAGTAAATTGTCAAGAATGATATTGACTCTCAATTAAAGCATTCAACTAATAGCATCGATAAACGAATGACATTACAATGATAAAATAAAACAGGCAACAAAATATATGAAATAAAAAAATAAAATAATTAAATAGTCACAACGTGGCAACATAAGTGTGTCTGACATTATAAAGTTGGTCATTACAGGATACAGGGTACATTTTTTGCAGTTGCTAGCTTAAATTACATGATATGCATACAGTTAAAAAAAATAAATAAAAATAAAATAAATGAAAACGAAAAAAAATAAAAATGAAAATATAACAGGAAGTTTACCTCTTCTTCTTCTTCAATCAGTATGTTATAAAGCCATTCGCATCTGCGATTTACGACTGACCATCTGAACATCTATTTTCAAATATAGAAACATCATCTGATGCGAATTTTGTATTCGAATAATTATCGTGCAGTTGAGTTTGAATTTATGACATTTAATAAACCAACTGAGAAAAGAAAAAAAAATTATCGACAGACTTAATGCACGATTGACTATTAATAATGGCTTGAAATTGCCGCTTTGAATCTTGTAAAAAAATCGATTTGTAACGATAAATAGCAATTAGGCGCAAGTAAAAAATTTTAGAATGATAAAAAAAAATAATTCGTAATTAGTTAATGCGACAAAGACGTGGATGTTATAATTATCGAATTTGCCAAAAGAAAAAAAGATCAATCAAATTTCAGAAATAAATCTACAATCAACTTTTTAAAAATTAAAAATTCTCAATTCATCAATCAAATCATTTTTATAGGAAAAAACTATTATAACCTATATAAAAACTTTAATTTCAATCATAACCGAAACAAAAAAAAGCCATTTAAGTCACCATCATTACGTCGAAAAATTAGTTACAAAATATTTTATGAAAAAATATAATAAAAATAGCATAGCAAATAATATAAAAATCAAACATAAACATGCACGACAATTAAAATACTATCCTCCACTTCTTATTCATCCCTCGCACGAAAAAAAACAAAAAAAAAAATATTAATCAATCCAATCGCTTGATTACAAATACTTGTTATACAAGGGACAAAGGCCAGTATGACTCCGAATACCATTTAGAAGCGTGTATTTATATAATAACCAACCGCTTATTGCTACCGAATTTCTCTGACAAAATTATTTACAAAAAAAAAAAAACACGTAATATTCACTATAAACAGTGTATAATAAGCGAATTAAACCTACATATCTCTTGAGCTTCACAAACAACGCATCATCACTTTTCTCTCGAAAAAATTTTAAATTATTAAAGTTTGTTGATATTTATATTATACCCGGCTATTGCACATCCGTATAAGATCATTCTCCGGGACCAAATATTGATGCTTTTCGGATATTAGTTTTATTTCATATCTCTATGGCTTTGTGCAATATATTACTTTTTTTTTTTATTTTTTAATAAAAAAATGTATAAAAAGCTTGCGCTTAATGGCTTAAAGAACGTAAAAATTTTAATTGTATAAATAAATGACAAATATATATGTAGCATAAACAGTTGCCAAAAAAAAGTCTGCCGAGATGAATTTTAATAATTAAAACGAGAATCAAAAGAAAAAAAATTATATATGAAACGCAGTGCTGATTCATACAAGAAACTGCAATTCTATAAAAAAAAAAATAGAAGATAAACGTTGCTGGAAAAATAAGAAAATAAAAGCGATCTAACGATGTACGTATCGTTATAGACTCCAGAACGACACTTTAACCCGAATTACTCGAAATAGGAACAAAAAAAAAATACTTTTAAAAAATTAATAATAATTAAAATAATTAAATAAAAATAATAGTTGTTATAAACGAAATACGAGAGTAGAAAAAAATAAGTTGACTCTCAATGCGTTTTCTGTTATTGTATATGGCATTGGTTTAAAGATAGATAAAGATGCGATGATCATGATTGATGTAGCAAGGATTTTAAGCAGTATGCTTAAACTAACTTAGGTTGTAACTTGTTGGTAACTGAAAGAGCAAATGAACGAGATACTGGAATTAAGTAAATTAAATATGAGAAAAGGAACATAAAAAGAAATAGAAATTGGATAAGAAAAAGGTGTATGGTAAAATATTACTACGTGGTTAAAATTTAACATGTTATTAAAAGGAAAAATGAAGCACAAGTGACTTGATTGAAATTGCAAAAATGTAAATGAAATATTCCGATTTGTAAAACAAGTGTTTAAAAAAAATTATCGGTTCAGTGTAAGAAGAATATATGAGTACTGATGGATTCAAATATTTAAATAGGAAAGGAAAAACCCCTTGCGAACATATGTAAAGATAATATAAAAAAAATTTAATATAACCATAGTTTTATATATTATACACAATAAATATATAAATATATATATAAAATATATTTAATAAAACAATCGCATTTTGTGCTTAAGCATAAATTTGGCTGAGCATTAATTGAGTAAAGTAGTATTTCTAAAAAAAAAAAAAAGTAACGTGCAAGAATATTACTTGCTAAGTGACTTAAAATATTGTCGTCCTATTAAAAAAAAAATGAAAAATAATCATTTTAAAAGAATGTGTGAGTTTGTGACTGTTAAAATTGAGTAAGGGTGAAAATAATCACACTTACTTATTTTATGATACAACGCAGTCACTTGAGAGAAAAGAAAATAAGGATTATAATTATTGAGAAAACAATAATTATATAAGAAAAAAATGAGAATTGAATGAATAAATAAAAATATGCAGATCACACATACTAATAATAAATACTGATAGTTAAT
The DNA here is from genome assembly GCA_030522805.1 of Leptomastidea abnormis. Classification (NCBI taxonomy): domain Eukaryota; kingdom Metazoa; phylum Arthropoda; class Insecta; order Hymenoptera; family Encyrtidae; genus Leptomastidea; species Leptomastidea abnormis. The sequence goes on along the minus strand of JAPYZE010004992.1, from coordinate 2,056 downwards.
AATTGCAACAGTAATTATTACATATTATTATTGATAAATATATAAATAAATAAATAAACTTAAACAGAAATATTGTATCGAAGATAAAGAAAAAAATATTACTATTATTAATATTATTATTAGCATAAACAAGACATATTTTAAATAAATTAATCGCCAAAGAAAATTTTGTAAACTTTAAAAAAAAAAATGAGATGAAAAATAATCCTAGTAGTTAAGAATCGACATGTTATAAATAAATATATAAAACATTAAAAAAAAAATTAAGAGTTAATAAAATTGAAAGTGGATTCTAATATTAATTGTATAATCCCCAATAAAATAAAAATATTATTACGATCGTTCAAGCTAACATAATATGAATAAATGCTATGATAAATATACAGCTCTTTCTCTCTCAAAAAAAAAAAAAATAAAATAAAAGAAAAGAAAATGAGAGAAATAGCAAATTGGCCAGAGAAGTCTATCGAATAGATAATAAGTATATACAAGCTGCTAAAGAAAAAATCAAAATAGCGTGAGTCCTCCGAGTAAAACTAAATTAAAAATTTAGTAGTTTTTCATTAACAAGTGGCTCTTTATCCAACACACTTACTACCACACCTGCAAACTTATATATTTTAAATAATCTAACTATCAAAGACAATTTCGCTTTTTTTATTTTTTAAATAGACAATAATATCTCATTAATTTATATTTTAATCAACAAGTAGTACATATATTCAGTAACCTCATTTTATTGATTTCATATTTTTTTTTCATTCTCTATTACCCAATTTCCTAAACAACTGTTATATTCTCATCTCGAGGACTCTGGCTTCTTTGAATTTTTCGCTGCTCTGTATACATATATTTGTATAATAATAATAATAATAATAATAATAATGAGAGAAAAAAAATAAAGTAAAAACAACAACCGATTTTCTAAAAGTCTAATCGTCAATTATTAAACTACTTAAAAAAAAGTGTATTTAAATATACTTAAATAGTGGGGGTAGATCGAATTGACAAGATGGGACAAATGATATATCTGTTGATATAATAATATTGCTGGAAATCCATATAGTACTATATATTTTTTTTCTTTCTTCGTTCTAAATACAAACTTTTGAATATGTACATCAATTTTCTTTTTTTTTCTACTATTAAAATACGATTTTTTCGTAGATTTTTGATTGACAAAAAATCGACTTGACTATTAATAAAAAAATTGTAAAAAAAGAAATTAAATAAAAAATCAATTGACCAATGCAGCCTCAATTATTACGAGCAGTGTTTTTATTGTAAAAATCGCTCTATCGACTGAATTCGATCTTTTTTGACACATTGACATGTACAACTGTCCACTACTTGAATAACATTTTTGACACATTGACATGTACAACTGTCCACTACTTGAATAACATTTTTAAAAATTGAAAAACGTTAAAAAAAAGAACGTTAAAAGTTATAAATATTAAAAAATAAAAAAAAAGTTAATTATAAATATAGAGCTCAAAATGAAAAAAAGAAAAGTTGGTACGACTGAAAATTATAGATTTGCATCTTATTTCACCAAAAAAAAAATTTAAAAGAGAGGTAAAAAAGGGAAAAAATATAAAAATACTAGAAATATATTAATATTAAACACTTGTAACCCTCGATATATAACGTGCACTTATTGAATTTGTTAAAGGAATTTAAAAAAAAATAATAATGAATAATGAATTATATAAATAAAAATAAAGTTATTATTATAATTATACATCATAATTATCATTATACGATGATAAAAAAAGATATAGTCAGTTCGTAGCGCCTCATTTGCGTTCGAATAATAGTTTTTAAAAAATATGTAAGAATGAAAACTGACCGTACGACTATAACCTAATCTGTATATTTTTACATATATATACATACATAAATATATAAATGAATACATATACATATAATATACATACAAAAATTATATATTATTATTATAATTACTATTATTACAATTATAAAAGTTTAAAAAAGCGTATCAAGCATTAGTTGCGAGACGATAGAAGATAACTATAATAGACACATAAAAAGA
>JAPYZE010004991.1:0-14309 GCA_030522805.1 Leptomastidea abnormis | reverse complement strand
TATATATATATATAAACGCATTGTGGCATTGTGCATTGAATGCGACTGCGCACGCGCGCATTAGACGAAAGGGACGTCCTCGAGTATGCTGTGCACTTGCAGGAGTATACTGTCGTAGTTGGAGAGCGGCCCGTTTTATTATCGGATTTACGTAAGTTGCATAAGACAACGATTAACGGCCTTATCGCTTTGCACACCAAACTGTTTAACCCTTTTCTTATAAATAACTTCTTGCTTTTTATTTGAAATTTTCCTGCTTTTTAATCGATATTTGATTCAAGAATTATTATTTTTTTATTTTCTTTTTCATTCTTTTTTCTTTAATAATTAATAATAATTATTATTCAAAAGAAATGTATCAATTTTGATTAAATTCATTCTAGTTAGTTTCAAGTAATTTTTCAAAAATGCTTCGCCTTTCGTTTGATTAAGATAATTTACTTTGTATATAAGCAATAAATTCTTTTAAATTATTGTGATGATTATTTTTTCTCTATATAAATGCTTGTAAATTTTGTTAAAAATCATATAATTTCTATAAACAAGAGAATTTATTTATAGTATATTTGTATACAAAAATATTAAGATTGTTAATACTAACATAAATAAAAAAATTGTTTATACCATCCGAAAATATTGAGCTGAAGGAGCATCTTAGCAAGTGTTGTTTTTAGACGATGCCTTTTTGATACTCTATTGAGCAAATTTCAGCATATGAGGGGTCTTGCGCAATGACTTAACCGACAAACGCCGGGAATCGAACCTCCAATACGTAGATTTTGGAGTCGACGCCTTGTTGACTTAGCCACTACAGACCTTGAGTTTATATGACTAAAAGTTGTGTAAGAGAAATACGCATTTTGTTGAAATTAAAAAAAAAAAATTAATATAAAGTTACGTGCAAAATTTAAATAAAAAAATTTCTCTAAATAAAAAAAAAATAATAATTCACAGTATGTAAAATATTGAATATAAATTGTAGTTACATTTTTCGCTAAGAAAATATACAAATAAATTAATAAAATAAGTTGACAACTTTCAATAAAAAATTTACCTAAAATTTTCTATTTTTTTTATTTTAGATGATTCAATAATTGCTAAATAAACAGATCGTTAAAAAAAAAAAGTAAGAGTGCAGTAAGCGTATATATAGAGCATGCTTACCACATATATGTATGAAAAGTAAAAGCTCTCATCGTCGAAAGATAAAACACACTTGTAATTTCTCATGCAAAATACACATTCACACACACTCCATTCCTCTCTCTTTCGCTAGAAAGAAACACGAGCGATAAACGATAATTTTACGAGAAGCCAGTCATTTGCGCGTATATACGTATATACATACATACACGAGTTATGGAGAAGTAGCATATAGAGGGTGGAGAAGCGCTTGAAGGAAGAAGGGATAGGACGAAAGAGCGGGTGAATGGTGGTAGCAGCAGCAGCGGCCTGCTCTCTTTCTCGATCAATGGGCTACGCGCGCGCGCGCGCGCCTCCACTCGTCTTCTTCCACCACGACGGCAGCGTTATAGCTCATGTGGCTCTCGCGTTTCGCGGCGCGCGCACGTGCGCTCTCCAACCCACCCTTTCTTCCTCTATACCCTTGGCACTCCAGATGCCAGCACTGGTTTATGGCTCCGCAAATGGCTAGCGCTTCTCTCCCCTCGTACCTATATATATATACATACTTGTACGACTCTTCGATCGTTTTATATATGCTCGCGTCTCTCCTCGCGCCTTGGCTTTTGCCCCTTTACTCAGCTTATGCTTCATCTCTTCTTGTATTACGTATACCTATAGATATATAATGTATACTGATACTCCGCCTTTCCTTTGACCCTATGTGTGTACGTATATATTATAAGCTCTCTTTGAACGCCGACGCGCGCGCGACACTTATATAGCGCCTATTTGCAGACGCAAAACGACCTGGCTGACTATCTTGATGCGCCTCGTATATTTTATCTTTCTCTCGCTTTGTCAAACCCGACGCCTTGTTACCCAGGGACTTTATTCCCTGTTTCATTTAATTTGAAAGGGGACCTTGTGTCATGTTTGTATTTAGCTTATATTTTTTTTTTTTAACTTTTTATTCATTTTTTTTTCTATATTTAATTTGTAATTTTAATTTAATTAACTATGTGTGACTAAAATTTAACAAATTATTACAGCTTTTGGCACAGTTTCAAATTAATATATGACTTTATTATTACACTCTTTTTATAAAATTTTTTTTGATAATTTTTTTAAATAATAAATTGGTATTTAAATTGTTTGTAAAATATTTCATCCGTTTAATAAAGCTCTCTTCTTAATAAAATAATAAAATAATTAAAAATTATTTGAAACATTACATTTATTAGTTTTTTTATTAATTGAAAAAAAAATTAATTTAAATCTTATAATAATTAAATTATGTAACAAATTATTTTATGAAAAAAATTAAAAAAAATAAGACGAATTTTAAATTAATATTATTGTGCGTTCGAATCATTGTAAAAGCTCTTCATCCCAAAGTTGCTTTAAACGTGCATTTAAACTCTCTCCTCATCTCAGCATCATTAACATTAGCGAATGCGCTTGAATTTTTAATCGAATGATTATATGAGAAAAATATCCAAGCAGACAAAGTATAAACGTGGAGACGCGCGTGGGGTAAGGGTTGAAAAATGTCAGAGTCTACACAGCAGCGACTTTGGTCAATAAATTTAAGTGTCGCATATATTTTTTTTTTCTTTTTTTTTTCTTTTTTTAGTCCACGGCAGTCATTAATATGGGAGTTCCTTTAGATTACACCTCTTCCCTACTTTATCCTCCATTCTCCCATCTCTCTTTCAACTCTCTTTCTCTCATTCCCTCGTCTCTTTTTTCCCTCATTCTACCAACTAATCCCCAGAGACACGCGCTATTATTGTAACGGAAGAAATTTTAACTCCTCGTCGAGTGAGCAAGGCTGCTGCTGCTGGCGAAAGAGAGAGATAGAGTGAGAGAAGTGGAAAAGGGTCGAAGAAAAAGAGAGAGAGAGAAAACGATATAAGAGTTGGAAGAAAGAGTGCGAGGACCGGAATAAGAGAAGAGAAGCGTTTGCTCGCTTTTGCGCACAAGTCAAGATAGAGAGAGGGAGGAAGAGAGGAAGAAGAAGAAGAAGAGAGAATAAAACGGAGAAAGAGAGCGGAGCAGCTCGGGGGTGATTTATTCAAGTTAATTCCAATTCCATTGGAGCCGCCGCTGCCGTTGCCGCCGCGAGAGAGGTTACGAGAAAGAGAAAGATGAAACTTGAAAGGCAAAGAAGAAAAAGGCCAGCGCTCCTCGCTCTTCCTTCTGAGACGCACGTGATAGAGAAAGAGGAAGAAAAAAAGAAAACGAGAGAGAGAGAGAGAGAGAGAGGAAAGAAGCAAAAGATAGAAGAGGAGGATGTGGAAGAGGGCTAAGAGGGTCGGCAAGCTATACGGGCTTGAAGGGGGGGGGGGAAAGAGGTGAAGGAGGAGTAGGGTGGATATTCTTATGCAATTTGCCAGAAAGGTTCAAGAACCCGGGAGATCCCCGCAATTTATCTTGCCTTATGTTACGCCGAGTAGAGCCGAGAGAGAGAGAGAGAGAGAGAGAGAGAGAGAGAGCCAAGGCAACGGAAGATAGATGGCGTCACTGACTCTACCATCCGACCTATACCAAGCAACCCCCTTCGCCACGGCGAGAATACCCCAGTCTCAGACTCTCTCTCTCTCTCTTACTTCTCGAGTGTGGTGCAGCCCCCCCCCCCCGCCCCTGTGTGCAGGTATGCTGCTGCTGTCTTGCTCCGACTCTCTCTATTTCTCTTCTCTCTTATACAACAGCACCATCCCTCTCTTTTGCTCTGTCTCTCTGTCTTGCTCGCTCTTTCGACCACCCCTTCCCCTAGCCAATGAGGAACGACCGCGGTGGCCATCTTGGATGGAGAATTGTTGAACGAAAAAGATGAGTAAGAAACTTGTTATGGGGGTGGTGGTGGTGGCGGTGGAGGAGGAGGGGGGTGGGAGTACTACGTTGCGCCTTTCTTTCTTCCACCCCCGCTACCCTTACACTATACCACCTACACTACGTCAATATATGAATCGTCTACTCTTTATTCTTTCTTTCTTTCTCTCTTCTTTTTTCCGTTATTGTACATATATGTATAACTTCATAATATATATAGCTATATATCGTGAGAGTAAATTCGTATGCTTTCTATCGGCATCCTCCTCTTATATGTTCGCTACCGTATACTTGTATTTTGCTACCGAAGAAGGAGGGAGAGAGATAGATAGATGAATAGTGTTGTAGGCAAGAGAAGGAAGAAGAGGTATATAGGAGTAGCTCGTATATATAGGGGTATGCTAGAGGGACTGTGTTGGCGCTATATTGATCAATTGCTTTCCCGTGCCTTGCGCTATATACTTTCTACGGGTTGTAAAGTAGCGCCAGCCGAATGGAAGACAGAGCAACGAAACAAGGGTTGTTTTTTCAAGGGGTATATAGCGAGAAAAACATTGTTTCGGGAATAAGTTTTACATGGGACTAATGAAAAAAAAAAAAAAAAAAAAAAAAGAAAAAAAAAAAGAAAAAAAAAGAAACAAGAAAAAAAAAAAAAAAAAGAAAAAAAAAAAAAAAAAAAAAAAAAAAAAAAAAAAAAAAAAAAAAAAAAAAAAAAAAAAAATCATTGTTGAATATTCATATCTGCATGATACAGCACAAATTACATCACTAAAAACACTCATTTATTAACGGATCCATTAATTTAAATTTTTCACTTAAAACGCACTTAACAATAATCATCATCATCAGTTAAATCTTAAAATTTCAAGTACATTTTAAATCGATGATAACTTATAAAACTTATATATCCCCAAAATCATAGTATATAGTAAAACTAGTTCACGAGGTAATGCCATTAGAGATAAAAATTCAAGCCCACAAGTTATTATACCAAACGCCAATATAGTAGATTTATAGTATCGACTGAGTCGTCGACCCAGCGCGCGCCACACAAGCTAAAGTGTCATCACGCATTTTGCTTCTCCCCTATTTTATTACAACACATAAAATTTGTATACGTACCTATTTTACTTTCATATACTTTTACCACATGCTCTCACAACGCAAACTTAATAAAAATGCCATATAACAAACAATTACTAATCAAGAGAAAAATAAATATACTAATCTCCAAAATTACTTTCTCTCTTCGCCACCCTTTTATAATAAATATCATATACAAATTGTAATCCGCACCTAATTTATCAAGCTACTGATCAACGTAGATTCTTCAATCTCCTGCATTTGTGCATGACTTTCCTGTTAACCAATAAGCCTCTCACGAATTAATGCCCATCGCGCGTCCTAAGTTTATGGTTCGCATATATATACGTATGTCTATGTGTGGAACGAAAATTTTGCACGCACATCTATAATACGCGCGGTAATACAAGCTTTGTCACACACACGCATAATAAGCCAAACTATACCTACACGTATAGGTATACAAAATACAGGTGTTGGGCATACATCGAATAAGGATTTATATATATACGTGCAGTGTGCGCACGAAATGAGCGAGCCGATCGTGAGTAGCCTGTCAACCGAACTCCCATACTCGCGTATATCTAATTAGCCAAAGAAGGGGGGGGGGAATGAGGCAGGGGGACCACCACCGTCAGGACAAATCTGTGTGTGTAGTTAGTATAGGTATCCCCGAGGGGGGTCTTCCGCGATCGATTTTATCACCGATTGTGTTCGATGTCTCTCTGCTGTTGCTGCTGCTGCGTACACACGTACCTATACATATAATACATCCACGTGTAATGTACGCGCTTATATAGCTGGCATGTGTATGTGTGGAGGCCGGAGGAAAACAATAATGCGCGGATGGAATAGCGATGCGCACGCGACTCACGTGCTATATGTTCGGGACGGGATGTATGGGCTGTTTCTGTTGATACTTGCTTCGTCGTATTATTCCTCAGGATAGTGTCTGTGAATATAATATGTGATATGTATGTGCTTGGCATTGAACTCCCGTTTGTGTTGGTTTATATTAAAAATTAATTGCTCGCGGAAGGCTTTGGGTTGTTCCGTTGTTCGCAATGTTTATGGCTATTATAGCCTTGGAGTTCCTTTTGATTATGGATCAGTGGGGCTTTGAGGTTGATTATGGTATATCTTGTGTGTGTGCTCTTGTATGTGTCTGATGACTTATTTATTAAGTGTAGATTATATTATTTTGCTGTGGCGAGTCTCTTTATTATATCGAATGGAATTCCTGATCGAATTATTTAAAGGAATCTCAAGTGTTTAATGTTAACAAGTCAGTTGGGTATATTCAACGTAACAGAGACATAATAATTTTAATTATTATATTTACAACTTATCTCTTTACATACATTTTTGATTAATTTCTTTTTTATAAAGTAAAATATAATTTACCCTGCTACCAAATAAAAAAACAGGATGTAGGTATCTTTAAATAGTTTTTCAATATTTCAATATACGCTCGTCATTCCCAGATCATGTTTTCTTTTTTTTCTCAATCTAATGATCGGAAATGCAGATGGGCATGAAAATTCAAATTATACCCTAGAGGATCCATTCTTACATACACATACATATCCATAAAGATACCATCCGCCCCAATTTCCGACCTTTCCCGCTGCGCCCTTCTACATAACGCTCCAAGAGTTTGGCCGATCTTCCGTCGGATGTCGCTGAGCAACCCCCGAGTTCGGGCTCCATCTACGAGAAATTCTCGGAACCACTTGGACCAGCCACGTGCTCTCAACTCCAGCGCGCAAGTTTTCGGCGCACGCGGGGAGGAAGCGAGAGAGAGTTCGGCTCTGCACAGCAGGGGTGGCAGGTCGAGCGAGATGGAGAAAGGATATATCAGCCGATCCTCGTGGCTTCTCGGTGACTTGGAGCAAGAGGGGGTTGGTGAGGGGCGGAGGAAAGAAGGGTTGTAACAGGATAGAGAAAGAGAGAGAGAGAAAGAGAGAGAGAGAGAGAGAGAGAGGAAGCGCAGGGCAAGCATGTCCGCGACCGCGCAGGATCCCATCGATCATTCCCCGGCGTGGCTTCACGCCGGCGTGCTGCTGCTGCTGCTCCTCCGCGTGCTGTGCAGCTCCACTTCTCTCCCCCCTTCACTTCTCTCTACTTCTTCTTCCACCACTACACCATCAGCCTCTAGATCTATCCCCACTTTCGCTATACACACTCCACATGCTTACCCGTTTTTCTCGGCGCTTTGGAGCAAGAGAGAAAGATAGAATATCACCCCACCCTCGCGCCCATCCACACACGCGGCTGTTGCTATATGTATGTACGTGTGTGTACCAGTAGTGGGTTGCTGCTGCTTAGAGGCCGTGTATAGGCTCTTCTCACCCCCGCCACCGCTATATCCTCTCTCCTTCTCTCTGACTCAATGCCGGGCAATGCCGAGAAACGACGACGACGACTATCACGAGGTCTCTCTACCTTCCTCTATTATATTTATGCGCCGGCTCGCGCCCGGGAAGGTTTATGTTTCTCTCTATACGTTTGCGCGCTCGTGTGTCCGTCGCTTCTTCTTATTCTACTGTTTTCTTTTTTTTTAAATTTACCGGGCCGCAGTCACTGCATTTTTATAAGTGTCTATATGCTCTCGATCACGTATAACGCCGCCGATTTTAAATCGACGATTTCGCTTGCGATTTATTGTTTGTTTACATATTTATTACTTTTTATCGGTTGATGGTGTGATATGATGTTGTTTATAGTAATATGTGCTAAAATTGGTTACTTCTGTTCAACGTTAATTTGAATCATGAGTTGGAAGAAAGTGAGTGGTTGCGTTACGAGGATAAACCACGTGCTCTTCTACAGTGCACCGGTTAAAAAGTGATATATATTATACCAAAGCCAACAGTGTGATATTTGTATATTTTTTGTTTGTTTTTGTTTTTTTTTCAACGATTTTATTTATAGATTGTTGTTTGATAAAAGAAAAAGAAAAAATAATGAAGAGAATTAGACTTCGATGACAGCAGATTGGCTGATGCGCTAGCTACTGTCAAGCGCGTCAACGCTAGTAGAAAAATCTGGATTGATCAGACGGTTCGTAATTTATAATTTTTTAGGATTCTTTTTTCCTTTTTAATAAAAGTGGTAGTAAAAAATGGACTTATTCATTGGCTATTTTAGTTTTATATTACTTTTTAAATTATAAGATTATTTTTTATTATGGTTAATTTTTTAATTTCAAAATTAAAATGAATTATAACTAGATATTATGGAATCGAAAAAAATCTTCTTTAAATAACACCTAAGATAACATGTAGTGTTTTTCTATAAAATTTATTTTAAATGGTAATATAATAATTTTAAATAGATGATTATTATTCAACGTAATGCTAAAAATAACCCAACCGTTTATATTATTGTTATTTCATCAAACAATATTATATTATATTCTAAAAAACAATTTTTTTTTATTGACTGTGATATTTTTTTTTTAATTATTAACTTTTATCGTCGATAATTCGTACCATAATTTCATCATACGTTTACATTATTTTATTAAAATAAAAATTTCTCCTTATAGTCTGACCGCAGCTGACTAAACAAAGTATATTATAACCTATTCCATATAAAAGGTGTACAATTCCATTTCGCAAGATACAAATATATATATAACGGTAAATATACATATTAAACCAACTGTCATTCAAACTTTTTCTCGATCTTTCTCTCAAGAAAATCGCGCAACTTTAATTCACACCTTAATGTAATCTAAAATAAAACGAGAATATAAAATTTTTAAAAACTAAAAAATCACAAAAACTTTGCGATTCACGACAAATATTGAATACAAATATAAAAAAAAGGGGTAAATTAGTACTTAAAAAAATTCCAGTGTCCACAAATTCGCAACCAAAAAGTAGTACCATGCAGTATCGAGAATAATATTGATAATCGCATAAAATAAAATTTCTGTTGTTATCTATTCGTTAACACACACCTATGTGAATATAATTCACATGCGCACATTTCAAAACTAAACGCTCTCGCATGAGTATACAAGCGTTAATGCATAAAACGGCATGCAAGCGCACTCGCTTAAGCCTCCTCCTCCTGGTATACACGTATCTCTTGCACACCTTTGAGTTCGAGAGCCACAAGATCCTTCCCTCCTCTCCTGTTCTCTCTTTCACCTTATATACCCCCCTACCGGTACCCCCTTCTCTGTTGCTCTGCATATAAGAATATGTATCTCAGAAAAAGCGCGCCGTATTAAAATATGCCTCGTGTGCATACACATACTATAAGCTGCTGCTGCTGTTGCTGTTGCTGCTACTTCTGTAGCCGTCGCTGGTGGTGGATATCGCGTTCTCGCGCGCACGGTCGCATAAATCAAACGCGCCTACACGTCCGTGCAAAGTAGCATGCGTGTACGTATTCATGTATGTATGTATGTATGTATGTTATTGCGAAGTTCATTGGTGTGTACGTGTATAGGCGTGTGTAAGTGTGTGTATGCCGTATACACAGCGCCGTGGCGTCGTCCGTAACGGTATGTAATTTATTGTTTCGGGTATAAGTGACGTCGCCGTGAGCGCCGAAGAGTATCAGGCCGCTCCTCCTCCTCCTCGGACTTGCCCTCTATCCTCTCATATATACCTACTTAACTTATACTTGTAAAAGTGTTCTCTTGCTATACGGGTATATAATATGCGTCATGGTCCTTTACCCTTTTTGTAGATTATTGCTAACCCTGAGAGAGCTTATGGTTACTCGCGACAATGACAAAACGAGATGTGGTAACGATTTTTAAATTTCGCGTTCTGATTGTATGTCGTAATGCTTAAAATGAAGTTATAAAGAGGCTTTGGGGGAAGTGAAAGTGCTTGGTGGTATTATAATCGAATAAGCTGTATGGGGTGGTCCCCTATTTTTTTCTATCGGGTAAATTTAACTTATTGTAATTTTCTTTCCTTACTCATTTTGAATTGGTATTATAAAAATTTTTAAAATTAAAAATTAATATAAATGCGATTTTATACTTGCATATTAAGCAGAGCAAAATATTTTTAATTTGAAAAAAAAAAATAATAATAACAACAATAATAATATTTCTAAAGACACAGCACACACAATTAAATAAAAACTATTCACAATCTCATTCAAAATAAGAAAAACGACAAACCCGTTTTTCCTTTCCCTCACCCCGCGAGCAATTTGTAAGACACCATAATGAGTAGCAAATTATCACGACGCGCGAGTCATTCATTTCGTGTTTATGGTGTTTGTAGGTATACTTATATACGTATACATCAGAGAGAGTGAGTGAGTGGATGCGTGCGCATTCAATTTACCCGGAATCACTTTTCATTCCACAAAAGCACCGCTTTCTCTCTTTCTCCTTCTTTCTCATGTGTACTTAAATGCCAAGCCCTGCGTAAGTATACCGGTCTACCTCACACATACACATTATATTATACATAATGTATAAAAGTACAGTGGGCAGCTCTCGCAATATAATACCATTATATTACCGTAATGGCGTTTTGAGGGCATATAAGATAAAGGGGGTGCGTGATCCCCCGCAAAACCAGGGAAAAAAAATAATATCCTTCTTCTTTATATAACCCCTACCTCTCCTCTCTTTTTTTTTCTTTTAGTTTGTTTCGTTTATACACTTATATACACACAGGTGTAAACGGGTTTACCAGACGCTTGATCGAGTCTATATTGTGAGACTGACACGTGCGTTTGGAGAACGGGTGCAAGTGTATTTATATATTGAGTTAAATGATAAAGCGAGAGATGTAGCAGTGAGGATGGATGCGGGAGAAGAAAAAGGGGCACAGAGTAATGGAGAAGGATGAGAAGGTTGACTCGTCAGCTATATTCTAAAGCGGAACGCAGGCCACACAGACTTCTCTCTCACTCTCTTGTTTTCTCTTTGTCCTTTTCTTGTAAAACTCGCGGCGAGATTAAATGCTTCATTAATGTGATTAAAGTAAAAAGCTGCCTGAGTAATGAGTACCGCGCTTAATCATGTGCTGCGTGTGTTTATATATGTGTGCAGTGTCTCTTTCCTTTCATTTCTCATCTAACCTATGCGCGACTTTTTCTCTTTCTCTCTCTGACATTCCCCTGTCGGGGCTGTTATATCTGCAGTCCTGGCTATTTTATTCGCGATGAAAGAACGAGAGAGAGAAAGGGGTAGCGTGAGAGGCTCGTTTTTTATCTGCAAATTAACGCTAGGTGATTTAGCAAACAACTTGTCCTTTGTCAAAAGCTTGTGATTTGACTTTTCATTCGATTCCTTCTTGGTATGATGTTAGAATTTACTCGGAAAGTTTTGGTATTTTTGGAAAAAACGATGATTGAATATGATCATGCAAAAATTTGAAGATATTAGTTTTCTGGTTACTGTTTGATTTAGTCTGCTGCGCGTGTGTCAATTGTTTGCTTAGAGCGTGTGTTATCTCTGCTTTTCAATTATAACTCAAGGTTTATAAATCGTTATATCGATACATCATTTTTTTTTTCTTTAAATAATGATATTTTTCTTTTAGTCATAAAAATTACAATACAGCATTTGTTTCAATTTTTGAACTTTAAAAGGTGCTTTAATTAAAATCATTCAGAGAAAAAAGGCAATTATTAAAGACCAAACATAAAAATCGGTTTGTAGACCGGGCGCAATTATCCTCTCATACAACACCATATAATTAATTATTATTACTTCTTATACACGTAATATAAAAGAAACCCAGATTTTCATACGAAGCAATTCATCTCTTAAACACCAGGAAATTGAATCCGTAACCACATAAAATACCGGATGACTCTGTTCAAGAAATCGGCATGTGGAACATCGACAGAATTTACAGTACACACCATCTCATCCACTGATTTTTTTTTTTTTTTTTTCTATTTTATTTTCTCTTCTCGCGGCAAAGTTAAGCAAAGAGAAGCCGTTCTCCAGCTTACCTGAGCTAAAGCATATAGAGAGAGAGAGCGAAAAGGACCAGTCTCTCTCTCTCTCTCGGCACGCTGCTGCCGCTGTTCTCTCCTGCCGAGCGCGCATACCGCGGAAGCCAGCACTCGCTCGAGCTGGATCGGTACACGACCCTCCATATATACCCCACCTTCTCTCTTTCTACACCGCGTGTCTGGTCCGCGTCTCCTTCCTCGCGATGCGCTTAGACATTTTTCCGTTCCCAGGGGTGTTCAAAGCGAGAGAAGGTGGAGGAAGAGAAGGAAGAAGAGATCCGCGTGCTCCTCTTCTCGCGCTTATATACCTCTACCGCTGCGTGTATTGGAGTAAGCCCGTGGAGAACAGGGGCGCGTCGGGCTTTTGTAAGCTCCCAGCCTACATCGCGAGAAAGAAAGAGAGAACGAGGGAGGGAGGCACGATAGAGCTGCCATCCTCTTGCCATACAAACGTCCTCGCCGATTACATATATGCCCCCGCTGGTCTCTGCTTGTATATGTATACGCGCCGCATCGCAGCATACATAGAGTAGAGCAGCTCTTGCTCTCTCTCTCTCTCCTCCTACGTGGCTAAATATACGAGGGTGGGAAGAATCGACTACCAGCGCTTCCCGACTCTCTATTCTTCCTCTCTCTCTTTCTCTTCGTTTCTCGTTCTCTCTCGTTTGAGCGTGAACAGTTTGAAACTGCGCGGGATCGGAAATATGCGAGAAACGAAAGCCAGCTCTCTTTTGGATTTTTATACCAGCGAGGGTAGACCCTCTTCAAAGGTGTATATACAACAGCAAGGATGAGGACGGAGTTTTTGGTCTTGTTGCGCACCTGAGCATTGCAGCGCGACTTTTTCCTGAAATCGAAAGATTTTTTTTTTGATTCTACTACTTTGGTTGCTTCTGTTTTTGCTTACAGCTACGTCATGAACGAAACTTTTGAAACGAAAATTTTTCTGCGGATATGCCATATTAGGGCCTCATCCTGACAGGCTTCCTTTTGCATCTCACTCTCTTATTATTTTTTGCTTTCTTTCTTTCGCATTGTCATTTTGCTGATTCGTTGGGGCGATGCCGAAGTATATACGTACACACTTTTGCAAAGTGTATATCCATATACTGTTGCGGCCCTGGAAGCGTGAGAAAGTTATTGTTTCGCAGCGATGGATCTGCATATCGCTCCTTAAAAGCTCTGCATTTATAATGAGGAATACGTTTGCCTTGGCTAGTTTTTTTTTTGGTGATTTTTTTTTTTTTTTAGTCGGAAAAGATCATAAAGCTATGTTGATTGTGAGAAAATTATGAACGACCGATTCATATGTATCTGTACTATAATAATGTGCTATTGATAAAGATGTTTGTATCGATTTTTTTGCAACTTCATTGTTAGAACTTCCTGTGTATGTAAATATATACTTTTTAAACTTACAATTTTTGAAACTCCTCTATATGAGTATTACTTTACAAGTTCATTATTTTAATTTCTTACTACTTTATTTATTATAACTAAAAATTTATTTACAAAAATTCGAATAAAATAAAATTATAGTTAATTACAGAAAACCAATTTTTTACAATCACACTTACCTACAGCAATTAGTGAACCAAAAAAAAAAAAAAAAATTCAAGCTACCACACAAGCAAAATCGGAATTCCAGTATCCGCTCTCGACTTCGCGACTTCCCTGTAAAAGCTCGAAGTTAACTTTCTCGCGATCTTTCTAGGCTCTTAGCAAAAGTCTTTCCCCCTTTCTTCCTTTCCTCTTCTCGCCCAAGTAGAATTTCCTTACCACCCATAGCCTCGTCGAGTATATAGTATATATACGGGATGCTGCGGTAAGCGAGTAAAAGAGTGTGGAAGACAGTATAAGAAGATCAGAAGGTGGACTGTAAGAGGTAAGGAGAAGGTGGGGGGGGGGAAGAGTTTCGTGCTCTCGTCCTGACACAAAGTGCAAGCAAACCAGATGCGATCGGTGCCCGATTATGCACTTACGGCGTTAGCTCTGCTTTGCTCTCTCTCTCTCTCTCTCTTCACGTACTTACATTGGCGGGATACGTATAACGGCCACACTCACGAGTAAGTGAGAAAGGACGAGAGAGAGAGAGAGAGGGTGAGGGAGCAATGCATCTTCGGCGTGACATCGGGCTCCGCCACTAATCGCGCGACAATCTTCCAGCATCCCTTCTTTCCTTCTCTCTCTCTCTCTTTCTTGCACTTTCTGTACTGATGCATATATACACTGATAGTTCTTAATTAGGAAAAATTACTGTTTCTGGTAGTAAGTGCTGGATATAGTGACTATTTTTCAATAACTGCCATTAAAACAAA
>JAPYZE010004990.1:0-10975 GCA_030522805.1 Leptomastidea abnormis | reverse complement strand
TATATATATATATACGCTATCTGATATATTTATGGAGCTAAGGTTTATGTATATATATTTTCTTAAAATGTATTAAATGAATAGCGAGATTAAGTAAACTATTTTCTTGATGTATTACAAGTATTTAGTGTGATGTTTTAAAGAATTAATAAAATTTATTGCTTTTGATGTTGTTATAGTTAAATAAAGTTGTATTTAGCAATAATTATGCATTGCAATTTTTTTTTTTAATTTACAAAAGTAAAAAATTTTATATAATATTTCATGTTTAAAAAGTTTAGTTTACATGATACACAAAACTGTGATCTTTTTTTCATCCATTTCATCACTAATTTTTTTCCTCTTGCTTTTATTGATCGTGCTATAATATCGTGTTTACATGCTTTTTTTTATCTTTCTCTTTATCTCTCTCTCTCTCTCTCTCTCTTTCTCTTACTATTTACAATTAAGTCGACAATTACTTGAAAACTAGCTGATATTTACTTAATGACAATGTACTTTCTAACTACTCGACCAGTATGTTGAACCTGGTAGAACATCTGAATCCGAAAATTACACTCACTCCATTACTCTTTCAATATCACAGCTGGCTTTAATCTTGTAATTCGTAGAGTTCTTGTAAAATCTCACCTTATCACCAGCTGCTACACGCTACTATAGCAAAGACACTAGAATCTGAGCAACTTCAAGGATTGTAGGTAACATACTGTTATATAGTTTTGGTTTTTTGATTTTGTGGTACCGGCTGTTGATGACAATTGCTGCGCATAAATTAACATTTATGTGACATATATGGATGTGGATTTATGGATACGTTATGAGCATATTTCAAGTAGCAATTTTTTCTAGTAGTTAGCCTTTTTTTCTAACTATTCTTCGATTTTTTAAACAACTTGTAACTTCGGCGTAATTTTTTTTTTAATTCAAGGAAGAACATTTGATTGCTCACAAAATTGTGTGAGTTCGATTCAGTTTTTGCATTAAACTATATCTTCATGCTTTTTTACTCGGACCTTATTACTCCCTTTTACAACAGCCAGCGGTTGCATTCAAACTTTTAAGAAAAGAAACTACTTCCTTGCTTTCATCTATTCCAATCAATAAACTCTCTCGAAGTTTGGCATATATAGGTTATGGAAAGTCTTTTGAAAATAATAATTTTTTTTCTTTCAATTTTGACTAACGAGATTTAAAAGTTATAAATTTTTTTAAAAAATGTATTTTCCGTGTAAGATTAAACTTTTTTTTTTTGCTTAAGAAAAAAATTACTAAATTGATATAAATGACTCTTTCATTATTTTACTGATGAAGTTGTTTTATACTTACATTTGTGAAAAAAGGAAGAAAAAAAATTTATGAAAACGCGAAGGATTTAAGGTTATAATCTATGATGTTTAACAACACGCAAGAGTGCCAGAAGAAAAGAAAAGAAAAAATAAATAAATAAAAAAAACATTGTAAACACAAAGAAACAGATGAAAAGAAAGATAACACAAGTTTGTACAAAAGGTAATTTATGAAAGAGAAGCCAGAAAAGTGGGTCAAAGTAAGAAAAAAAAAAAAAAAATATGTTAGTAGTAAAGAATAGCGGATGAGCGCAAAAAGATGTAGCCATCGTATATAACATAAGTCTAAACTCAGCTACGTGTAAAGTGGATTGCAAAAAAATAAGTAAGAAAATAAAAATAAGAAAAATAAGATATAAGAAATGAGCAAATTAATGCATGGAAAGATTAGTTGTTTCGAGCGAATAAAAATGATAAAATGAGAGAGAAAAAAATTGAGAAACGTTAAGATAAGAGCAAAGTTACGAATAAAAAGAATAATCTTGATAAAGTAAAATGAAAAGAAAGGGTGGAAATCTGTCTGGATCGATTTGGTTCATTGGAGAGGAAACCAATTGCAGTTGACAACGAGATTGGTTTTATTATGTGTATAAAATTCGAATTTAGATTAGCTTTACTGAAAAAATTTTTTCTTTTTACATTTTTTACATCTGATTATGTATTTGATTTTAAATTTGATCAAATATTATAATTTACGCTATAGTGTTGTTCATCTTGCAAATTCATTTTATGCAGCATAAGAAAAAATTTTTTTTGAATAAAAAAATTTTCTGAAATTATTTTCTGTTTCAAATAGATAATGCTCAACTCAACATAAATTTATACAGTCCCAAAAATCTCTTTTTATCTTCGTAAATGTATAAGCAAACTCCAGCATAACCTGCAATAATTATATCACCAAAATTTAAATAATAACCCTTTCTTATAAAAATTATTCTAAGCCCCTTTTCCCAAACAAATTTTTATTAATTCAGAAAATACCAAAAAATCTATACCGACGACTAATCATAAAAAATCTTTTATTTGTTACAGGACCTCGAGCGAAGCTTTACATTATCGACACCTGGAGCTGAAAGTCCGGTCTGTTGTCCACCGCCATGTTCACCACCACCAGCTCCAGCAGCTTACATATCAAGCGCGCGAGCTTCCTCGCGACGACTCGCCACAAATTCAAATCACGCCGGATCTACCGGTTCACCTGAACGTGATCCTCTTGGACGTCTCATTAGGTTGGTAATTTATAATACATAATATACACATTATGTGAAATAAAAAAAAGAGATTTTTTATTATTATTTTATTTACAAATTTTACAATCATTTTTTATAAATAATAATATTGAGCATAATTTTATTAAGAATCAAAATTTATTTTTGTTATAAATATAATTTTTTTTTTCAAAATTATTTACATCTTAAAAAAAAAAAAGAAAAAAAAATCAATGTCATTGAACACACGACAGGTACTTAAAAGCCTACTACCGAGAAGTTGGTACAAGGGATCCACCCCATTTGCCACAATGGGCCTCCCCATTGCCTCCAGGCACACTTTGCCCAGCTCACTTTCAACCACATCTTCAAATCGTCCACAAGAGCGAACAGGAGCACCGACTGGAAAATATCAAGATGGATCAGATTTTCTCTCCGGTTAGGGTGAGATTTGTGAAAGCGCTTTGTTTTCTTTATTTTTTCATTATTATTATTATTTTTTATTATTATTTGATTTTATTTATTATTATTTTTTACTTATTTGCAAATTTTTTTTAAAAATGTTTTTATTTATTTATTTTGCCATTTATGCTAAAAGTAGTTATAAATAGTTGATCACTACACTCAACAAAAATATTAAATGCAAATAAAAAAAATTTTTTTTAAATATAATTATAAAAATTCTGAAGATTATTTAAAAGCAAAAAAAGATAAGTATCCAACATTTCAAGAACGTTTTTAAACAGCTAGCTTTTTACTATTCAAGAATCTCTCTCTCAAGTCCTTCTTGTGATTTATTTTTCGAGATTTTTAAACTTCCAACATGCGTTACACACACTTGATCTCGGTGGAAAAAAACTTTCAAGCTTTTTACTTCTTGTGCGTATATATATATATATACGATTCCCAGTTGTATATAAACTTAACTTTCTGTGGTGTACGAGTCAGCCCGTTTGAGCTCGACATCTCTTTTAAGTTTACTAGTTGGCAAAAAGAAAGAAAAAAAAATAGAAAACGATGTTCGTGTGTGCATACAACCAAAGTACTTTGATAGCGAATACGAAACTCGCGATATCTTTTGAATTTTGAATTTTACGTTTAAAATATACGTTCTATTGAAAATGAAAATATCTACAGATAATAAATAAACTCCTTTTTTTAAATATGAGATTTTAATTATTAGTTATGCAATATTTTTTTACGTTTTATTTTGCTAACATTTGTTTTCTATTATTTTTTTAAGCTTTGTTGCAATGTTTATTGAGAATGTTATTATATAAAATATAATAAAATGTTTTTTACATATATATTGCATGATTGTAATTAATCGACGATGACCCAATTTTATTTTAATGCTTTATCTAATCTTTGATTAAATAGATTAATATCTAAAAAATGTTGAAATGTTATATTTTTGATAAAATTCAGACAGTGATTTGTAAAAAATTTACGGAAATTAATAATGGATAGATTAATTTTTAATTAAATAAAAACTTGTCGATTAAATGCCATTTGAATAATTTTAAAGACATTAAAAATTCTTTTCAATTAAAATAGGACTGAACAACTTTAAATCAAATATTGTTATAAGCATCATAAAATTGATGAATATCATCATTATTTTTAAAGTTTTTAATAATCATATTATATCAATAAATAAATAAACTTCAATTTTTAGTTAAAATTAATAAAAATAAACATAATTATTTGCTTACCACTACTTTTATTTTTCATCTGAAGAAACCAAATTTATGTTAAGCCACGCCGTTACTCAATACCATTGATTGTTCAACTTCTTTGATTAAATCAATAAAATATTGATATTTCTTTTTCATTGCAAATAGTTTCAAACTATTTAAATCTGTTGAATTGGTTTTATCAAACACGTCTACAAATTTTGGTTGTGACATTCGTTTTTGAATTGATTGATTTAATTTGTCCAATTTATCGTTGATCATAGATTTTATTGCTTTTTCTGCCTTATCTATAAGCACAGCTTTCTGATTGTTCACGTGATTTTCAACAAATATAGTAATTAAACCCATATCGTAAACATAAATGTAACTAGAAATATGTAATTAAATTAATTAAATAATTGAATAAATAATATATTTTTTTAATATACCTAATATACCAATAATCTAAAAGTGACGAAAATACGAATAATAAAATAAAAAAAATTGAAAAATTTTAACCATCCTTACCCAATCATGTAAATTTTGAAGTCTTCTAGAGTAACTTTGTAATTTTTCAAATCAACACACATTTCAATATAAAATCCAATATTTGGCACATAAACTTTTAAGCGACCAGTAAATGTCATACCCATTTTGATCTCATAATCGTAATATATCTAAAAGAACAATATAAAAGAAATTAGCAAAGAAAATATCATAAATTAAATATCATAGGTCAATACTATGAATTAAAAGTAAATTATTCTATGATCATTAAAACTTACGTCAAGATGGTACCAACCGAAATAAAGTAGAGTACAAATTTTTCGATCATCATAAATCATGGCACTAGTTTCTGTACGTTGTATCTCATGCAATAAGTATAATTCACCATTTGTAATTTTGCCTTGCTGTAATAATAGACGATTTTCTTTATTTTTCAACTCTTTAAATTACGTCTGATGAATATAAAATTTTTCATTTTTGCGAATAAAAAAAAAAGTTAAAAATAAAAAAAAAAATTAGAAAACTGTCAGGTATAACGTAAGCTATATATTTATCAGTATTCATACCAAAATTACATAATAACTAATATTAATTGAAAATTTCATACATTAATTTTTAAAAAAATACTTACTTCAAAAATCTGATCTCCTAATTTTACAGGATTACAATATTTTGAAAAATAGTCTCGTAAAAGATGAATATTATCATCGACGAGTTTACTGTAATCGACTGGTCCCATCATCCTTGACCTGTTAAAAGTACAAAAATAATAAATTAAAAAGATTTAATTCTTTCACTGTACATATTAGCAATAAAGTTTAAAAGAATTTATTTATATTTGTTTATAACAAATTCCATCCACAACATTAATCAATTTTTAAATTATTAAATATATTTACCCCAATACATGGTTGTTACTAGTATTAAATTTTGTCCCAGAAATTAATAAGAAAAAATTATAGAAACAATTAAAAAGTAAAAAACTTCGTACGTTAGCCGTCATTTTACAAGCAATAAGTGAACATTTATTGAAATAACATCAGCTTATATAAAACTTACAAGCATATCCAAATAACTTATCTGTTCCGCCTTGAAAAATTAATCTGATCATCTTCAATTGTATTTTGATAATAAATTCTTTACTAGTCTGACTATGAAAACGTTTAAAAAATATATAAATAATTTTCTAGTATTTTATTTATTAATCTAATAATATTAAATTATACACAAAAAATCATTTTTATCGACTAATAATTTTTTTTTCAATATTAACTTTTTTTAATTATTAAAATAATAATTTTCATTTAAAAAACATTAAATGTGAACTTGATCAAATTTCCACGACAAAACTTAGTTATAAACTTACGTATAATTTTACTGATCGTAAAATAGTTCGGTAGTTTATGTAATTATTTCAACTTTACTAAACATATATTGATACCTGGTAAATTGAGATTGTAGAGAACAATAGATGAATTTTTAGCTTCTCTAGTCGAGGAAATTATGTTAATTTTTGCAAAATAAAGTTTATTTTGTTTAAATCTTAAAAATGAATGCACTTAGAGATAAATGGCTTACACCAATCGAAAGATCAAGTTATTTACACTCATTGTGACTTTTAAATATATAAAAGTATCTATTAGTCAAATCGAGATAAAATAATTGCAGAATTTTATAATATAATTATTATAAAAATATGGTAACGTAATAATTATAATCTTAACTTCAATTTTATTTTTTATTAAAAAATGTTATTTATATTATTTATATTAATCAATACAATTTGATTCAATTTTGTTCAAAAAAACTGACCGTTCAAGTTTATTAATTGAATCTAATAGATTTTCATATTTCTTTTGTATTGAAAATAGTTTTAAACTATAAAAATATTTTGAATTTGTTTCACCAAATATATCAACAAAATTTATATGTCCTTTTATATATTCATTCAATTTATCTAGTTTGTCGTTAATTACACTTCTTATTTTCTCCTCAGCTGAAGTTACAATCTTTAATTTTTCCTTGTTTACTGTGCTTTCAATAGCATAAGCAAGTGGATTTCCTGTATATATATAAATATACCTAGAAAATATAATTTAAATAAATAACTTTTTTTTAATATATGTTATATAAACCATCTATTAATTACTATATCAAAGAAAAATTAAATACTTTAAATAAAATAATTTACCAAGGCGGATAAATATCAAAAATTTCTAAATTAATTTTGTAATTTTTCAAATCCGCACATATTTTTACATAAACAGCAGGATTAATTATATCAGCTTGTAAGCGTCCTTTTGGATACCAACCAATATCGTAATCGTAAAACACCTATAATAGTAACCAAAACAAAAAATTAATTGTAAAGTAGAATTTTTATATTGCATAATCGTTTGTACTTACTAGAAGACGTTTCCAAAGAAAAGAAAGATCAATACAAATTTTTCTATCTTCATAATTAATCCAATCGTCTAATTGACGCTCTATATTATTTAACATAAGTAAATTACCACTTGTAAATTGATTTCCCTGTAATAATAATTATTTTTTTTTATCTTTTTTTATCCATTAATTTCAACGTTATAGTATTCAATTTTTATCTGTCACTATTTATGAAAAAGATTTTTCACATAACATAATGAAAATCGTCGATAAACAATTACGTACATCAAACGATAGATCTGGTAGTATTACAGAACTATAATGGTCATAAATATAATCTTGCAAAAGGTGAATATTATCATCAACAATCTTATTAATATTGACTGCTAATTTTAATTTTGACCTGTCGGTAAAGTACAAAAAACAAATTATAAATTGAAAAGAATTAACTATTTTATTATGCATATTATTAAAACGTTTAAAAAATTTTCTATTAATCTATTTATAGTAATTAAATAATTTAGAATTACTGAAATAATTAAATTTCAAATTATTAATTATATTTACCCAATTGCGTAATTGTTTATAGTATTTAATTGCGTACCGAGAACTAAAGTGAAAAAACAAAAAAAACAATAAAGAGATAGAAAAATTTGTTTACTAGTCATCATCTTGAAAACTATTATAACCATATTCATTAAAATAAATTTAATTTATATACGAAACTTATGAGCTTATCTAAAAAAAAAATGAATTGCGCTTTCAAAATTTATCAGTTTATCTTTAATGATATTTTGATAATATTATCTTTACTATTCTGAAAATAAACACGTGTATGAAAGAATTGTGTAATTCATTCAGAGATAAAATTTTTCAAGTGAAACACTTAAAAATCCGAAGTTGGAAAAAATTGCTAAATTAATGTAGCCCGTAATTTGTTTTAACAAATCGACTACTACTTATAAACAAATAAAAATTTTTAATACTTCACAATAAATATAAACAATCAACTTTACAAATTTCAATTCCTTTTTTTCATGCATATCCTTTCGTGTAACTACTTCAAGCAAAACATATAAAAAACATTTCATTCCAACATAATCATTTTATTTTATAATTTTTTTTTTTTTCAGCTAAGCGACGGTTCAATATCCGAATCACCTCGTCGAGTATCAGTAGAAGGTGGACCAGGCAGTGGTCGTACAACACTCTGTCTCCGATTACTCTATCATTGGGCAACTCAAAACGAAGGCACAAATCCAGCCTTGGCATTTATCGTACCATTGCGAGAATTGCGCGGTGCTCCCTTACTCAATTACCTGACACGCGAGCTTTTCCCGCGAAGCGGTCCATTAGCCGAGGCTATCCAGCAGGTCTGGCGTACGCTTCAGTTATTGGAAGATCGTCTTCTTTTCATTCTCGATGGCTATGACGAATGCATTGGCAGCAACAATAACAACCAACATCAATCACAGCAACAATCAAATCGTTCGATTATCGGTGATGTTGCTGATCTGCTTGAAGGTCGATTATTTCCTGAAGCTAGGATACTGGTTACCTGCTCCACGTCTGATTCTACAGCTCTTGGGCCTTTGGTCCAGCGAAGGCTTCATCTGGCTGGACTTGAATGGCCACACGTTGAGCGACTGTGCGTGGCTTACTTTATCCACAATGACATGGCGGAACGAGCTTGCGAATTTCTTGAGGTTCTCAAT
Organism: Leptomastidea abnormis; assembly: GCA_030522805.1. NCBI lineage: Eukaryota > Metazoa > Arthropoda > Insecta > Hymenoptera > Encyrtidae > Leptomastidea > Leptomastidea abnormis. The sequence continues at coordinate 2,138 of JAPYZE010004990.1, read as the reverse complement.
ATCCAGCCACTCAGTGTTAGACAACTTGCTCAGCATCCACTTGGATGGACGATGCTTTGTGTACTCTATCAGGTCAGTGGCTTTTTTTATACATTTATATTTTAAGTTTGTTTGAAGAGAGGTTTTGATCAAGCTCGATTATAAAATCAATTTTTTTTTGTTTTAATAAATTTTTGTGTAAGAAATTTGTTTTCAAGAGGTTCAATTAAAAACAATTTTATAAAAAAGTTACAGCTTAAAAAAGACAACTATACGCATAGAAATGCATGTGTAACATCAAAACTTAAATTATACTATTTTTTTAATCATGTAATTTAATAAAAATATTGTATAAAAAAAAGAACAATTATTGTATCCTCAGAGATAGTAAAAATATGTATCAAAATAGTTTAAAGCTTAATTTACTTTCTTACCCTTAAAAAATTTCAGAAAATCATATTAATTTTTTTGATCGCTTACTAAAAACCTCCTCTTAATAAAAAAATAAATAAATAAATAAATAAAAAATACTTTTCATCAATATGTAATACCCTTACATAACAACATTAAATATCATCCAAACATACACATACAGGATAGCGGCAGTTTACCCTCAGAAATGAGTGCCTTGGTACAATCAGCAGTCAAGTGTGTCGTTAAACGTAGCCTCGAACCTCAAGTTGCCCACAACGAGGAAATACCCGGCCACTGTCGTAAGCGACTCGAGGACTTTGGCAAGCTTGCTTTAGCAGCTTTACGAGATAATAGATCCTGCTACAGTGAAACTGAACTGAGAACACGTGGTGGTGGACTTGAGATTACTGTGTGTGTGTGTGTGTGTGTGTGTGTGTGTGTGTGTGTGTGTGTGTGTGTGTGTGTGTGTGTGTGTGTGTGTGTGTGTGTGTGTGTAGGTTATGTGGATGGTTGTTAGTTGGGTTTTATGATGGGGGGATATTTTATAGGGGATTTGTATTTACGAGTACGATGGTAATTACTGAATTGAGATTAAATTTTTATTGTTAAAGGATTTAAAGATGACGTTTAAATTGTAATATCATATTTTAAGAATTAATAGTAGAATAATATTGCTTACATAAGGATATTCGATAATTTACAAATAATATTATTATCAAATATAATTTAATTAAACCACTATAAAAATTAAATATTAAAAAAAATATATATAAATGAAAATACATTTTTTTTCAATCAACAGGCCAGACATTCGCCCAACGTCGCAAATCCGATCTCTACACACCAATACATTTATCAGTAGCCGAATTCCTAGCAGCATACTATCTCGCCTCAATCGCACAATACGCCAACATCTTACGTCGGGAACTGGAAGGTCTACCAGGAGGTATAATCGGCCACTTGGCTGGTCTCTTAGGACCACGTACTCACCTAGTATTAAATCAACTCTGTCCATTGGAGGTACCAGCACGAGCAATGTTCTCTTTGCTCAAAGCAGCTGGAGCATCAGATGGTAACGTAGCTGCTGTTTGTCGACTAGTTGGTGCTGGTCCTGGTTTTGGTCCAGCACCAAGTGAGAGACCACCTGCTCCTTTGGTTCACACATCGCCACTTGAACTTGAAGGCTGGGCTAGAATACTCGCTAGTCCAGCTTGTGGACTTGAAGCACTTGAGGTTGTATTTCAAGTCGAACGTGGCTCTGATCCTCGATATCTCAATGATTTCTTTGAAGCACTTGCTGGTAATGAGAGTGTTAAGCTTGTTCGTATTACTTCGCTATTGGGACAGGAATTTCCGGCTGATGAGGTACTGAGATTGGCTGAACATGTACGTAGTGTACTTGGCAAGAAGAGGCTACATGAGTTTGAACTTGTTATTACATGTCTTGAGGAATCGGCTCATGACAGGTGAGTCTTCATTTAGTTTGATTATGATAATTGATATATTTTTTTTTTCTTATTTTGTGATTTCCGTTGTTAAAAATGTGTTTATTGATAAATAAAAAATGAAATTAAAATGAGCTTAGGTTTTAATAAGAAGACAAGAATATCTTATTGGAAAATGAATTATCGTGTAATAAAAAAAAATATTATTATTATTATTATTATTATTATTATTATTATTATTATTATTATTATTATTTTTTTTTTTTTATATTTTTACGAGGGGAAAGCGGAAAATCTATC
>JAPYZE010004989.1:0-10287 GCA_030522805.1 Leptomastidea abnormis | reverse complement strand
AAAAATGTAATTATTGTGTTCTAAAAAGCCTTTCGGTGGAATACAAGGCAAAAAGATAAAAGTGACTTGATCAACGAATGAAATTATATGTCCGGGGTACGGTGACGGTCGTCAAGTCCCCCGGTGGCGCAGTTGAAAAGCGCAACCGTCAAGTGAGCAGGAGGTTGTCGGTTCGAATCCGACCCAGGGCATATTTTTTCATTCGATGAGAAAGTCATTTTTTCTTAAATTTATATGATATGATGAATTTATAATTGATATGATATATGTTGAAAGGTCTCTTCCAATATCTCTTCCTTAAAAAATGAGATGCTGTATTTAGTAGAAAAGTCTCTCGATTTTCACAATCCACATACCTGTGGAGTATTTCGAGAAGAAAAAATTATCGTTCACGATAATTATTAGCCCAGCAACACCGATTAAACATAGAATAATGTGTATATATCACTGGGCGAGAGAAAAATGTAATTATTGTGTTGTAAAAAGCCTTTCGGTGAAATACAAGGCAAAAAGATAAAAGTGTTTTCATTCGATGAGAAAGTCATTTTTTCTTTAATTTATTTGATATGATGAATTTATAATTGATATGATGAATGTTAAAAGGTCTCTTCCAATATCTCTTTCTTAAAAAATGAGATGCTGAATGTAGTAGAAAAGTCTCTCAATTTTCACAATCCACATACCCGTGGAGTATTTCGAGAAGAAAAAATTATTTTTTTGTTATAAACAAATTGCTATAAAAAATCATAAAAAATTTAAATATTTGGTTAAAAAACTTAATAAATTTGCAATTTTTCTACGCAAAAACAACGGGTCTTACAAAAAAATTACAAAAAACATTTTTTGTTTAAAATTGGCTAAAGAATCGGGAAAAAAATTTCTTTTCAAGAAAACAATTAAATTTTTTATAATTGTTTATAATAATTTGTTTGGAACGAAAAATCGGATCATTGGATCAAAAAGTAACCTCGAAAATTGAATTTTTTTCAAGTAAAAATGTTATTCATTAATATATTGATCTACATAATATACTGTCATACACACGACTTTTTTATACAACTATATAATACAGGTAAACTAATGCTTCTAATCCTACCACTCCAAGTAACATACATTTATCCAAAAAAATTTTAAAGTAATCAATTTTTAATTTTATTTATAAGTCAAGGAGAAATTATAACTTTAAAAGTAAAGCTTAAAAAAATCTGAAAAAATTTTGGAATAAGTTTTTTTGTAAAAAACCTGTTGTAACCTAGAAAAAAATGCGCCTATAAAAAACGATATCAAAAAATGTTCACTTTCCGTTCACAGAAAACTGCTCATATATATATATCTCACTACATTATATAGTTGTAGGAAAAAAATTCAGTCAGACTTCTTCCCCTTAGCATGTGTAGTTAGAGACTCAGACTCAAGCTCAGTGATAGAGTTGGTGCCTGGGACGTGTGAGGCAAGGAAAGGAAGAAAGATCTCACCCATGGTCCTAGGGCTTTCATCTTTGGACTGATGCTGAATTGGGATCATAAGGGTTCAAGCAGTACTTTATCCAGTAGCTGTGGTGTATATGTGACACAATTTCAGCATTTTGTTGGTACTTTTTGAGGCAGAAGCGTAGGGTATTAGGCTCGTTATTACCTGTGGTGATGGATTGCGTTTAAGACGAGAGATATCACGGACGGAAGAATTGAATGGGCTTGTCGGAGCGCAGAGAGTGTCACGTGAACATGAGTGTGTGGCTCAGTGTTAGAATAGATGTCTGGGATCATGTGCCTGGAAAATATGTTCTTTATTTAAAGTTTTTTGTAGAATTTTTTTTAGTTTTTTTATCTTTAAATTCTTTACCAGTGTATATAGTAAACTTGAAAAATTTAAATATAATTCAATATAAAAAAATAATGAGTGGAAACTTTTTAATGTAAAAGAAAAGTACACTCCCTTAAATTATTTATTGACAATTAAAAATAATATTACTCATGCACACATTAATATTACTTATACACATATCAATGTTACTCATACATATATTAATAAAATAGTCGGAGCACAGCGTATGTAGTTTGAGGCACGGACTCAGGCTGAGTGATCGAGTTGGTGCCTGGAACGTGGGAGGCGAAGAAAAGAAAAATTTTACTTATAGTACTGGCACTCTCACCTCTGGACTAATGCTAAATTGGGATTATAAGAGTGTAAGTACTACGTTGCCCAGAAGCTATGATGTATACGTTGCATCGTTTCGTTGGTCCTGCCAGAAGCAGAGAAAGGATCCTGGATTTGCGTAAATCATTCTCCTCTTAATGAGGGGTATAAGGCTCGCTTTGTTTACATCAGCACCCCACCACACGCGTCTATAGCTATAGCTATACCTATAAACACTGTGTACGACCTTGCGCAGACGTTCAAACTTGTCGGGAAGACGCTTAAAAGTATCAACAAATTTAACACGCTAACAAAGAAAATCTTCGAGACGCACATAAAATGGCGGACTTTGCACACGCAATTTTAACTATCTATTCTTTAAATGCTACTAGCATACGCCTATACCGACAAAAATCACTTTCTGACTAGCCCGTACACGGATGAGCGCCAATGAAACGGTTGCGTTACCGCCGTATATTTTGCGAAGGAAATATTATAGATATGCTCGCGGGACCGGCTGCTGCTGCTCGAGCAGAGTGCACTGCAGCCCGGTCGATGGTCACGCTATGCCGTTGCAATCCTGACTTACGTCAGGTTTACACGGGCTTGACTCGCCCTTGCCTGATAGCTTTAGCTTGCGCACCGGCGCACAGTATCCAAAAATTCAAAAGTTTTGGAAACAATTCTTGCTAGGTCGCAATTTTTAAAATAAAAAGATGTGGTAAAGTGGAAAATGTTTTTAAAGTATTTGGTCAAAAACAGCCTAGTAGATCTAAGTGAAGAAATTTAAGTAAATAGAGCATACGGTGCTCTAAAGTTGCAAACTTTTGATAAAAAAACATTAATTTTGACCTTTTTAAAAATTATTTGATAATCATTGGACATTATAGTCATTTTCAAGGTTTTTTGGGTCACTGATTACGGATATGCAGTCAGATTTAAGGTAACAAGCATCCAGCATTTGTAATGGGTCCCAGTCACGAGTGAAATTTCATATACTTCAAAACATAGTCGATATATATGTCATTTTCAAGATTTTTTGGGTCGCTGATCACGAATATGTGGTCAGATTTAAGGTAGGAAGCATCCAGCATCTGTAATGGGCACTAGTCACAAGTGAAATTTCATATATTTAAACACGTAGTCGATACATATGTCATTTCAAGGTTTTTTGGTTCGCTGATCACGAATATGCGGTCAGATTTATGTCAATTTATGCTGGATGTTTGTTATCTTAAATCTGACCGCATATTTGTGATCAGCGACCCAAAAAACCTTGAAAATGACATATATATCGATTGTTTTGAAATATATGAAATTTCACTCGTGACTGGTGTCTATTACGGGTGCAGAATGCTTGTTACCTTAAATCTGACCGCATATTTGTGATCAGCGATCCAAAATACCTTGAAAATGACTATAATGTCTAAAGGTTATCTAATAATTTTTTAAAAATTCAAAATTAATGTTTTTTTATTAAAAGTTTGCAACTTTGGAGCATCGTTTGCGCTACTTACTTAATTTTTATTACTTAAATCTACAAGACAATTATTGACCAAATACTTCAAAAACATTTTCCATTTTACCGCATCTTTTTATCTTCAAAATTGCGACCTAGCAAGAATTGTTTCCAAAAATTTTGATTTTTTGGACACTGTGCGGCGGAGTCCTTTCAACACCGGTCGCTTATAGTCGGTGGCGTGAATAAGCAGAACGTTAGTCTGCGTATATCGTAGTATAGTGATTGATATATCGAGATTGGGGAGATTGCATGCAAGATTAGAGAGTACTCAAGTAATAAGACGTAATGTATAGGATAGAACCTGCGTATATTCACTGACAGAATTATAAACGACGCACCCGGGCGTCTTACACAGGTGCGATACGCGTAGGCTCCGCTGAGCCTCCTGTCTTTAGATCCTCCTTCACATACACTGGTCTGGCCGTTTTCTGCGCTTTCCTTAACATTTCTCTGTAAATCAAGATCTCCCATATAGCCTCCATTTTTACAGCAGAGGCTCTGGCTATACAAATAGCTATAGAGTTGATCCTTGAACGCCGCCTCTCTCGTTCCAGAATCTTCTCCAACTCCTTAAGTGTTTTACAAGCGGTTAAGAACACCTCAGATCTTACACCTTTTTCTCTCATCACTATCTTTAAAATCAAAAACTTATTAAAAAAAGGCTTTTCCCTAAATCTCGACATTATTCTTGCATGGGTTCCTAGTCACTTGGGAATTCCTGGCAATGAAAAAGTCAATCTATTAGCCAAATCTGCTATTAGAAATGGCACCTTCATGGATATAAAACTCCCCTACTCTGATTTCTCTTCTATCGTCAACTCTATTATCTCTTCTTACCTTGATAACTACTTACAAAACTACTGCACTGAGACTGGCGTCCTTTATTACAACCAATACTACAGTAATTCTACACACACTTGGTTTCATGGTCTAAACCTCACTAGATCTGAAATAATTACTTTCTCCCGTATGCGCTCTAATCACTTTAATCTTGCAGCCAGCCTTTTTAAAATCAAACTCTCCAACTCTCCAATTTGCTCCTATGGTGAGGACCAAGAAGACCTTAACCACGTCCCTTGGGTTTGCCCTAAATTTGACCGGCAACGTCATACTCTCTTAAAAGATTTACTAAATTTAAAACTTTTTCCCCCATACACTATCAGTTCTTTTTTAGCAAACCCTACAAAAAAATTGATTTCTCTTATTTTAAAATTCCTCTCCGAATGCTCTCTTACAATTTAAAATTCTCCCTGGCTAACTAGCTAAACATTTATATATTCTTAACCGTAAGATTTTATCTGAGCCTCATGCCCAGCAAAACTTCATATTATTAGGATTCTTTTTTAGACTCTTCACTGCTATCTCAATTTTAAAATTCTCCGCGCTTTCCCCAATTTAATTTTGTTAATGGCCGTACAGCTCGCTGGTGCCAACATAAACCACTAAGAAGAAGAAAAAGAGCCTATATGTCGCTCGAAGTTGGATGCATCTGGGAAAAGGCCCTGGACCAAAGAAGTTGCGGATATCGCGGGTCGTCTTAGTAGACGTCGTTATATTCTCCGAGAACAGAGGACTAGAGAAGGTGTTAAGGCGGCTGCACTATCTTGGGCACGCACACACACACTCACAAACACAGCTTACTCCTACAAACATGCGTTCGGTAGCCAACTTGACCGTCACGAAGTACAAAGCAATAGAAAAACGTCCAACACCAAGGAAGGTATATCTCAATCTGCTACCGGCGCGCTCTCACACATGCGGCACACCTTCGCCTCAACACCTCCTCACCGCTTCCCTCACCTATGCGCTCGGGTCACGCTAGCTTTTACCGGCACGACTCTATCTACGCTTCACGTGACCTGTCTCTCTCTCTTTCTCCCTCTTACTTTATGGGATATTAAATATCTTTTTTTGTGATTTTTTTTTGCATCAAGAAAAGTAGTTGACAAAAACTCTTTCGTGGTATTATTGTTCATATATTTAAGTGAAATTTTAAATTTTTTCATTAAAAAATATTACAAAATGGCGGCTAGCTATTCTTCAAAGGCTGTTTTTATTTAAGGCGTTTTACGGCAAGCAGTAGAACTGATGCTCACTTGATCCAAGAACAACCGGACAAAAAATTTCATCAAATATATTAGTTTTTCTTGAGAAGTACACGAGGAAAATTAAAAATTTGGAAAAAAAAATTTTAGACTAATTAAAAAAAAAAAAGTTTTTTTACTAAAAAAATCGTATAAAAATCATTGTAATTTTGAAAATTTGCATTCTATCAAAGTAAGCTCATGTACTTTTCTTTAAAATTGTCATAAAAAGTTACAGTTGAAATTTCAGCTCAATTGGACAAAAAATATTTAAGTTATTCTGCTTGCCAATTTCAAAAACACGGTTTTGAGAAAAATGGGTTTAAAATTTTCTCAATAACAACTGTTTTATAATTTTTTTGTATTTAGTCAGCAATTCCAGCTCCATATAATTGCTTTTCAATGCTGAGGTGGGCCTCGCTTTTGGTCTTAGAAACTGCCAAACTATTCTTTGAATTTATGAAACAACAAATTTAAAAAAAAAAACATTAAGTCAAAAATTTTTTACTTATTTTTAATTTTTTAATAAATTGTTGTTTCATAAGCTAAAAAAATTTTTTTCATCTACAATTAATAGTTTAAAATGTTTTTGAAAGTACAATGTTTTAAAAATTTGAAAATATAATCGATTTTTTAAAAATTTCACCGTAGTGTCCTTCCTTAAACTAGGAACAAATTTTTAATGCTAGTATGTACTTTGCTGAACATTATTGAATATTCGTAAGTTTTTTTTAAATATTTTCATAAAAATCAACTGTATGGTATTTTAGTTTCTATTGTTTCATATTTTCAATAATATACGTTTGTCTTTCACTCGGACTTGTAAGTAATCAATCACGCGTTAACCTGTCGACGAAGCTAAAATATCACTCACGTAAAACGACGTTGTCGCTTATTGTACAGAAATTTCATATTCAACATGTTACACATAAACTGTCAAGTTCTGGTCAGTTTTTTAGAACAGCTTTTAAGAATAAATTAGACAATAACATCAATATGATAAAATTTTTTATAATTATTCTATATTTTACAAATAATGTAAAAATCGAATCTTGTTTGAAAATTCTTTTTAAATAAATATAAAATAAATAAATTTTATATACAGCATTAACATCACAATCGTTTTAAGGTTTTTTTTTTATCTTTAAATATCTTCTTTTTTTCAGCAACGATATTATCTGAAAGATATTTTCTTGATTTAGAATAATCCATTTCTAAACAATCATAATTGTTTACATTGTTCACTATTTCTGATCTTTTCTGTAATGAGAAAAAAAAGAAAATTTAATTTTTAATCATAATATTTTCAAGCTTTATAAATATAAGCATATTCAGTTTTATTAAAGAAAAATGAACATTTTAACCATAAACTAACATTTTTTAAAAAGGAATTTTGCTAAAAGTTGCTTATATTTTTTTGTTTAACATAATTTTTTTCAAATATCAAGAATTGTCAAAATTTTTTAAAATAAATTAGTATATTATGCACCTCGGCAGGAAAAGAAAAAAGTTCTTGATCATCAGGATATTAATGCCGTAGTAGTCTAGGCGGGGGAGCAGCGAAAGGTACCAGATTTGGTTTGGCTTGAAGTAACTAAAATTTTTGTTAGAATTGGTCTTGATTGATACTTTTAATACAATAATTAAGGGTTGCGACTAGTTGAAACCCTATAAAAAATTTGTTATAAACAATTTATGAAAATATTTACAAAAAAACGGCTTTTTTCTACTTTTTCCCCCAATATCTCAAAAGGTAAGCCTCCTAAAGTATTATCTATAACATCTTATAATTTTAAATTGCAAAATTTTATTATTGTTATTGCAAAATTGAATTGACCGTTTAAAAACGTACGTAAAATTAAAAGGCTTATTAAAAAGTCTTAATATTGACCTAGAGCTTTGAAAATTATCACGAGGCGAAAAATCAAGGAATTTTCCCGTGGTTATATTCTACGATAATATTCTGGAGACGTGTTCTCTCAAACAAACTCTTGGTAATTTTCTTTACCACTACCTGATTAATACCGTAGTGATGCTTCACGGCAAAAGTCTAAGGCACCCACGAGATAATCCGGTAAGCCTCCTTCGAATTTGTCTCTCTGAGAGCGCGTGCTGAAGCTTGAACGGAAGGAGTAGAGATAAGAGAAATCCGTCCGCTTCCCACGCGGCCTCTGAACTTAAAAATTATTGTCATTTAAACTTTACTATTGATTCATATTTATTAGGTTGTAAAAGACCCTTGTTTGAGTGCTTTTTTTACAAATTTTGATTTTTTGGTTTGATATCATTTTCATGGTTTTCTGGGTTATTATTTACATATATTACATTAAAATTAATTAATTTCGTTAACTGGACCTTATAAAAGATGTTTTTAAGCAAATAGTACCATATTTAAGTGTTTGAAAAAAAATTTTTTTTTTTGAGTTTTATATGGTTTACTGGGTTGCTCTTTACGAATATTACATCAAAATTAAGAAATTTTATTAGTTGAGCCTTGTTAAGGATATTTTTGATCAAATAGTACCTTATTTAAGTGTTTTTTAAAAAAATTTCTATTTTTGGAACTACATATTCTTTTCATAGTTTTTAGGGTCACTTATTACTAATATCGTATTAAAATTAATCAATTTCGTTAATTGGATCTTATAAAGGATGTTTTAGATCAAAAAGTACCTTAGATAAGTGCTTTTTGAACCCAATTAAAAATATGAATTATTTTGATTACTCATATTGATTTTAGATTTTTTCTTTCTTAAAGAAATAAAATATTGAGATTTTAAATATAATTAATGTGATTTTTCAAAATTCTTTGAGAAAGCATTCTGCTAATGCAGTTAGCAGCGGTTTTTTCAATAATTCTGCCGAAAGATCTAGAACTGGTTGCGTAAGACTAGTAATATTTCGCTCGACTTTAAGATTGTACTGCCGTCGTTCTTGCGGTGGTAAAAGGAGAGAGGGGGTCCCTATACTAAAGCATAGGAAAGCAAATTCATTGCCAACTACTAAAAGTGAAATATAAAACTGAAGAACTTTCTTAATATTACTTTAATTAAACTGAATTAAAATTAAAAAGCGCTGCTAACTCCTTTAGCAGAATGCTTTCTCAAAGAATTTCGAAAAACAAAATTAATTATATTTGAAATCTCAATATTATATTTCTTTAAAAAATAAAAAATCTAAAATCAATATGATTAATTAAAAAAACTCTAAAAACAATATGTAGTTACAAAAATAGAAATTTTTTTAAAAAACACTTAAATAAGGTACTATTTGATCAAAAACACCCTTAACAAGGTCCAACTAACGAAATTTTTTAATTTTCATGTATTATCCGTAAAGAGTGACCCAGAAAACCATAAAACCGATATGAAACTCAATAAATAAAATTTTTTTTAAAAAGCACTTGAATAAGGTATTTTTTTGTCGAAAACATCCCTTATAAGGTCCAGTTAACGAAGTTAATTAATTTTAATGTAATATATGTACAGAATAACCCAGAAAATCATGAAAACGATACCAAACTCAAAAAATCAAAATTTGTAAAAAAAGCATTGAAATAAGGGTCTTAAACAACCTTGATAAATAGAAATCAATACAAAAGTATAAATACATAAAATTATCAAAAAAGACAAAAAAAACTCTAAAACATCTACATTTTATCTTAATATTAGAAAATTTGGTTTTTTGTCTTAAAAAAAATAACTTTTTCATAAAAAACACCCTTAATAAGGTCCAATCATTTTCAAAATATAATCAGCTCTTAAGTAAAATATAACAAATATGTGTGCAAAATTTTAAGTCGATATCTTGATTCCTTTGAAAGTTATTGCGACACGCAAAATTGTCACACACACACACACACACACACGCACACGCACACGCACACGCACACACGCGCACGCGCACGCACACGCACACGCACACGCACACGCACACGTACACGCACACACGCACACACGTACACACACGCACGCACGCACGCACGCACTTTCTCTTTAAGAAAGCCAGTATACCCACGTGTTGCGCGCGCGTCTCCCTCAGTCGCTGTCTCTCTCTACTACCTGTACTCCCGCTATAGCTCGCCGCGCTCTCTCTTGCTCTTCCAGGAATATACGCGGCCGGCTTCTTCTTCTCTTGAGCGGTCTCTCTTTCCTCCATCTTCGTATACCTCGCTATAGGTATACTTACAAGGGGAGGTTCAGGTCTTCGGCTCCTGGATTTGGCTCAAACTTGGGGAAAAAGTTGCTTGTTATTTCAATATAAAAAGTGTCAAAGGATTTTATTGAATAGGCCTTCCTGTCAGAAATACAGGGTTTTATAGGTGTAATTTTATTTTTGATATAGTGCTCTTTTTGACCATACCACAAACAGTTTTTGTAACAAATTAATTATCAAAGTATATTATGAAAGCTAACAAAATTACCGTTCATTTGATAGGTTATATGATGATAAAATATTGATTTAAACCAAAGTTATAGCAAATCAAAATTGATGATCATTTTCTTCACGGTTTCTTTAACATGTCTAAAACCATGCAGAAATTGA
>JAPYZE010004988.1:0-10036 GCA_030522805.1 Leptomastidea abnormis | reverse complement strand
CATCAATTACCTTTAGTGGTATCATTTGGGACCAGTTCCAACAAAAATTTTGGATACTTCAAGCCAAAACCATTCCAACTGCTCTACCGCCTGGACTATTATTTTTCTAATTTTATTGTAAAATTAATCTGTTCTAGCATATAGTGTTTACTCTATTATTGTATTTATAATAATTATATTTTGTACGTAATTTTAGCTATGTTAAAGTGTAATTTGTACGCAATATTGGTTTATTTTCCTAATTTTATTGTAAAATTAATCTGTTCTTATTTATAATAATTATATTTTGTACGTTATTTTAGCTATGTTAAAGTGTAATTTGTACGCAATATTGGTTTATTTTCCTAATTTTATTGTAAAATTAATCTGTTTTAGCATGTAGTGTTTGATCTATTATTTTATTTATATTATTTTAATTGTAGAAGTTTCAGCCGCTAAATCCATTGTTATTCGCTATTTTTTGTTATTATTATATTTTTTGTATTTTGTCAAAAATATTTACTTGTTTATGTTGCCTGATTTTATTATATACATTCTTTGTAATAAATTATGTTATTATTTCTGTATTTTTCTATTTTTATTTATTGTTATTTTTTTTTTGTATATTTATTTATTATTTTGGAAGATTGCTAAAACTTGATCTCATTTATTAATCCGCTTTTTTGATTGTCCAATATTTTGTACTAGTGACTCTTAAATCGTGGTTGTATGTTGCTTTGTGGGGAGGGGGGGTTGCTGCTTCTGTGTGGTAATTTAAGGTTAATATTACCTAAAGGAGTCGGCGGTAAATTCAATCTTGAAATTATTGTGGTTGCATTTTTTTTCTTTTATTACTGTAATGAATGGGAAGAAAGTAAAAGTAGAAATTTATATTTTTTATTTTTGAAAAATTTTACTAAAAATTGTAATAAAAAGGGAGAAAAAAAATCTTTGTTAAGTGGTAATTTATTTTTTTGTAAGATGTCTGATTTATTATAGGAGTAAGTGTTTGTATTCTCTTAAATAAAATTACATTAATCACTATATATTCGCATGATAGCTGTACTATTTTTTCTGTATATATTAAAAAAAATTTTTTGCATTCCTTTTAATCATTTTAAATCATTATTAATTTTTATTACTACTTATAACTTTACAAGTAATTCATATTTTCACCTTCTAACTTTTTACTAATATTATACCTAACTAATAAATAATTAATGAATGCACAACTTAAAAAATCATCAGGTGAAGGTTTATAATATTATGAAATTGCTGCTTTTGCATCCGGTGTTGCTGATGCCGCGTACAAGAAAAATAAAAAATTAGAAACTAAAATAAAAGAATTTACTGAGGAAGTAAATGAATTAAAATAATCAAATTATAGAAAAACTTGTATTCTTCGAGATATAGATCGTTACACCGTATGTCAAATAGAATACATTCTCATAACTTTGAAATCCCGAAACTTGAAAGAGCCTTTCGAGCCATTGGAAGCAATCATTACGTACCTCGTAACTCATGAATCGAGGTAGAATAATGCGAAAACAAGCTAAGGATAATAAAGTGTTAGTTTTGAAGTAAACGCCTTTTATAATCCTCTTTTTGAAAATCAAAGCCCTAAAACGGACGAAAATCGAGAAAATTCCCTTCCCACCGACCCTGCTGCGAGCAACATTGAGCCCACTTCTGACGGCGTAGTCCCTATAGCATGAGTTCTGTTACGTAAAACACCGAAGGTATCCCTAATTCCGACAACACAAGCAGTCCATCAATACAAATAGATCCAAGATATATAACCTTTTGTTACAACATAGATAACCCAATTTCCCCTATCGTCGTGGCGGAACCAGCAGTAAGTTTAAAAGACGCCCTGAAGATAGTGCCTGAGTTTGACGGCAGTAACATTTTCCTTTAAGCGTTTTTCTAGACGGCTGTGATAAAGCTTTAGAAATCATGAAAAAACCGGTAAGGCAAACTTGACAAAATTGATTAGGTCAAAAATCCTTTGCAAAGCTAGGTAAGCCATGTCCGGTACCTTCTTTGAAACTGTAAAAGAAATCAGTTAATTCTTAAAAGAAATTTATGCTCCTGCTTTAACAGTACAGCAACTACTTGGAGAATTAGATAAGCAATATTAAAACGACGATGATAGCGTATTGGCCTTCGCAAACCGCCTCCGAATCTTGCTTCCAGGATTCTAGAAGCGGATCAACTTACTACAAACACAGAAAATACAGAAGATTTTATAAAAAACACAGAAAATAGTGTAATTGTTTGCTTTACAAGAGGTTTAAAACCCGAGATAGAGCAAAGAATAAAAGAAAGCACTACTCTTGCGAAATTAATAAAAAATGCCATACAAACAGAAAGAAATTCAGAATCCCGAAGAATATTAAGAAGCAAACCTGAAGAGAAATCAAACATTAAAAAAAATACGTTTTGCCTGCTCTATATGTAAAACCGACAAACACAAAACAGAAACATGTAATGCTAAAAAAATAAATGCCAAATTTGTGATGAAATTGGGCATATAGCAGAAAATTGTTTCTCCCTAAACAATTAAAATAAATGCCAAATATGCAATAGATTTGGTCACATAACAACTCAGTGTCGATTTAAAACGATACAGTGCCAGCTCTGAAATAAGCTGGACGTACTGCTAATAACTGCTACTTAGCTTAAAAATGCTAACGCAGATCCATTAACAAAATGCCAGTTGTGCCACGAGATTGGACACACTGCTGGGAATCGCAAACAAATTACCCAGTTTGCCAATTATAACAAAAATCTGGGCATAGAACAATTTTTTGTGATTCGCAAAAAACCGAAGAAAATAAAGTGCAATTAATGCAAAGCGATAGGATACATCTCTGAATGTAAGAAACATCCAAATAAAAATAATTGGAAGTCGGGAAATGACAATTTCGTGATGTTGTTAGAATTCATTTACTTTTTTTTTAATTTTATTTGTTTAATCCGAATTTAAGGAAGATCAACATGTTTTTTTTGTAGGCTTGAATTTCACAATATTTAAACACGCTATCAACTAAACTGATACAATTTCCATAAATTTAATAAATTTTTCCTTTTTGGTTAAAGAATAAATTTTATGAGGAACCTAATGATTGTATTTAATAGTTGTTAGTGAGATAAGATTTGTATAGTATGATAGATTTTAAACTATTATTGGAGCAAATTTTGTAATGCGTTCAATAGATTTAAAACTAATTTTACTAATTTTCGTTTTTCCTTTTCTTTATATTATCAATCATGACGTGTAACTTGTACAATCCTATTAAAAGATTCAAGATTATGAATTTTTAGTTATATTTCCGTATTATTAAAATATTATGTGGTGAATAAGAGTGGAGCCCGGGATGATAGCTTTGACTATGTACCTGTCCCAAGTCTCCTCTCTTATTCAAGTCATTGTATTATTGAGATTTTTATTTCAGTTTTTTTCCCCTGTTGTTTTCTTAATTTTGTACAAGTTGAATGTCATGAATCCAAATATTATAAAACTAGTTTAGAGACTAAAAAACTCCGAATAAATGTGTGAATAATTTTTTGATAATGCGCAATCAAATGTTTAGTGATTTGTATACATCTTGTATTAATTTAAGGTTATTTTCGAGCGTTGAGAAAAGTGTCGATAGCTTCAATTTGACTATGTCCCCGACACTTTATCTCAAAAATAATTAACAAATCACAAAACCTTTTATTAACTTAATAAAATCATCTTTATTCAAAAATGTGACGTCAAAAGTGTGACGTCTGTGATCGTACCTAGATAAGGCAATAAGACCAGGCGCTTATGGGGTATTATTAAAAATTGATAGTTTTCTAAATAACCGGTGGACTATGAATTAATTGCTAATGTATATTATAATATTTGAGGTGAAAATATTTATTAGTTTTGGTTTGATTGATATGAAAAGATAGAAAAATCGGTGAGATATATATATAGTAACGGGTGGGAGGTTACGGGGTAAAAACTAACTAAATTGACAGAGGGTAAAAGTAATGGGCAACTTAAATAGGTTTGCCTTATAAAAAAACAACCAAAAAAAAATTTTTTTTTGACGATTGTTAGCTAATTTTAATAATTATGTAATAACAGTGATTGAATATTCTTCTATTCAGATTGGAGTTCGCGTCGCAGTTGATGTGTTTGCCGAGGAGGGCCCTGCGGAGATTGCTGCATCCGATGATTCAAGGAACCTTAAGGGTTGTGGAGTCCAACTGCGCTAAAGACCTTCCTGTAATCTAGATTTTTACATTGGTTACTCTATCGGTCACACCATAGTTCTACCAGGCGAATACATTAGTGTCGAGAAGTTGACCAAACTCAAGCGGTCAGTTTCCACTGTACTCAATGAGACATACAACGTGAAATCGCGCGGCGCCCAACTTGTGCGCACTTTAGGGTGTCCTTGTCATCGGCCCTTCGTTTACCATGTTGTTACTGGCCCCCCTTACTGGACTACCGCTGCGGTGCCGGGAGACATCACTTGGGCCGAATTGTCAGCGTTGTGTCCTTGCTCTGAATTAGCTTCCGCAGGCGAGGCCACTGCTGTATCGGGCTTAGCAAGTGGTTCAGGCGCCCGGGATGATGAGTCAGAAGGTTCTACAGCTGGGTCTAATAGCCGTATTGGTCGTTCATGTGTATTCCTCAACCGCGTTTACATAGGCCATACCGCTTTGGACCGTAGTGGCTAATAATATTACGTTTTTAGAGGAGAGAGGGCCGGGTTTCATAATTATAATTCATTTACAGAAACCTAAAACTAAGTATACGGCCCGACTGGTGAAATCATTAATAAATGAATTGTGAATAAGTGGTTGTATTTAATTTATTTTCCTTACCACGTCTTTTATAAAAAAATTTTTTTTTGACGCAGTTTTTTACTATATGCATACGTTCTCTAATCTTTTTTTTTTCAATTTAAGAATTTTACTAAAATTTATAGATGAGCTGAACGGAGGCAACTCAATAATGAAAAACAGGTATTAAGGTTGCAAGATGTAAAAATATGCAATTTTATCCTGTACTATTGGATAAATGATATACCCTAGGTGTCCTATTTCCTAACTTTTCTGATATTGTTTTTCTGGATACTGGAGGAGAGTTACTACAAACTGATAAACATCATGAAGGTGCTTTCTTTTTTCAAGATACATAATAAGTCACATCTGCAAAATAACAAATCATTTGTAAAGAATTTTCGTCGTGCAAATTATAAATTAAATCAAATTAATTGGAATAATGAATTCAATAATATGGATGTTGATCAATGTGTAAATAAACTTTATACTTTTTTGAATGAATTAATTGACAAATTTGTACCTAATAAAATTTTATCTAATTCTACTTATCCTGTTTGGTACAATAAATCTTTAATCATAAACATTATTGATATAAAGTCTGGTGTTCCACAAGGTTCCCCACCTTGGACCTCTTTTATTTTTAATTTAAATAAATGATTGAACTGATTATATTATATTTTCTAAAATTTTATTGTATGCAGATGATTTAAAAATATTTTCTCATATAACTAACACTAATGATTATAATAATTTGCAATGTGATTTAAATTCCATTTCCAATTGGTCAAAAGTTAATGATCTGCTAATTAACTTAGAAAAAACTAAGTTTATGACTTTTTGTAGATCTCAAAATTTTTCTTATATTTATAATTTAAATAACAATCATATTAAATCCGTTAACTGCATAAAAGATTTAGGTGTTATTTTTGATCCATTATTAACATTTAATAATCATATAGATTTTATTTATAAAAAAGCTTTAAAAATTATCGGCTTTATTAAATTTGTTACTGTTGATTTTTCAAATGTTTATGTACTTTTACATCTTTATAGATCTTTTATTTTACCAATTCTATATTTTGCTTCTATAATTTTGTCTCCGAACACTGATTTACACATAAATAAAGTTGAAGGTGTTCAACACAAATTGCTACGTTCTCTATCTTATAAAATTAACAAGCTTTTAAGTTTTTTTTTCTCAACACGATTTCTCTGATATATTGAAAAAATATGATCTTTTTACCATTCTGAATATAATATTATGACTTTGTTTTACTTTTAAAGTTATCAATAATTTTATAAATTGCTAAGAAATTGTTGATCTATTTCTAATCAAAAATTTAAATTACAATCTAAGAAATAAAGATTTAGTAGATGAAAATTGTAAAATGTAAAATTTTATAAAATGTAATCACAATTATATCTTTTTTTTCTGTTATTCCTAGATTGCGAAGAAAATGGAATTCTATTCCTAATAATATTCGTCACGAGAATAATTATAATGTATTTAAGAAATTAATTAGAAAACATATTATGTAAAATTTTTCATCTTACGATTATAACATATCTTTTCTTTTGTAAAGGGCAGACTAATATGCCCGTATAATTAATAAATAATAATAACAATTATTTTTGCGATGTGGCGGTACAGGTGTATGCTATGTTTCTCTCTTTATAACGGTGTTGTCCTTATTCATAATTAGATTATATTAGACTGTCATATTCTATAACTTTCGCTGTTTAGATAACGCAGAAATTGGGTGACCAAAATATAAAAGGATGTTGGTATATAAGGAGACGGTTGCTGATTTGGGATTCACCGCAAGTAAACGCTTTTTTCTTGAAAAGTTTCATTCTTGGTCGCGTAGTAACAGAGTTAATTATTCTTATCTTAACTTGACACGGCTTGAAGGAGATCATACTTGAGGAGGCAAGGGAAAAGGAGATGGGGACAGGAAAAAAAAGGGGAGTGGTGTCGAGTTAGATACCTTTCTCAAACTTGGAAGAAGGATGCACGTGTTCGGTTTTTGACCTGCGTTTACAATAGCTGACACAGCCAAACTTGTGCCGCTTTTTCTCTCTCCTAAGCTACGTTGCTAGCGATCGTAGTAAGGGAGAGCTTCCAGTCATTTGAATTCGTGCGCTTGTACGTCGCGTTTAGAGATTGTTTCTCTTACTTCCCATTTTTTTTCAATAACTTTCACCATGAGTTTCTATGAGTAAGAGGCCTTTCTACTTGTTTCTATCATATACTTGTATTGGAGATAATTTCTTCTCTCTCTATTTTTTTAATAGTATCTGGGAGACGCTGCATTACTCTAACGTTTCTCGTAACAGCAGTCTTACTGCTGAGCGCCGGGAACGTGCTAAAGGTCCGTCGACTCCGCAGAGTGCTGGGGCCTCAGAGAGTAGCCCATCTTCTATAGAAGTCGCACCAAGTGCTCCTCCAGTACCCGCTAATCTGTCCGGATCGATGGAGAGACCTATAATGGGACCTATATATAGGAGTCGCCTAGGCTCGTGGTCGACTTGCTGCCAATACTGGTGGTAGTAGGCCACGATTGGGGCCACCGCAGGAAGGGACGAATCCTCGGCTTGCTTTTAATGCAGGTCTTGCTGACTTGCGCTTGGTACGTTGCGATATATATATATTTTTTTGACGTTAGTTTTGATCTAACTTTATTAGTTCCGTACTCATTCTTGCTTTGTTGCGGCGTGCTCTTGTCAACCGCTTGTTATGGGGGCTGCGCGACGTGTGCGCCTTGATACTGCCTCATTCTGGCTTAGCTGTAAGACAGTCTCAAGGGGTCGGAGCACTACCCTTCTCGCCGGTGTTTAATGGAGAGCGTCCAGGTCGAGGAGGTGGAAATTAGCGCCACGATAACAGTTACCGTATCTTTCCCGAGTCATCACGCCATGCCCGTTTAGCGGTGGGCAGCCCTTGGCTTTGTCAATTCTGTGTGTCGATCGGGCACACAGCTATGAGCCCTCAGGAGTAGTACAACGATGTTCCAGGGTGTACCTATTGCATTCCGGTTAACGAGTTGCGAAGGGTTTGGGCTTGCACCTATTGTGAGGAGACAGGGCACCGACGCGCTGGCGGTCGTCCTCGACTATCCTACGCTCTGTCTTGTGAATGCTGTCTTAGGACTGGGCATACCGACGGACGGCGGAGACGCAGGATCTGAATTTGCCAAATGACATCGCTGACCGAGACTATTAATTATTGTAAATGAAACTTCGTGAATTTTTTCTGCAAAAAATAAGAGTTCTACGAAAAAATTACAAGAGATTTTTTTTGCTAATAATTGGCCATATTATATGAAAAAAATTGTTCAAGCCGATAAATAATAATTTAGTCAATTTGTTTATAATAATTTGTTGACGATGGTACCTACAGAAGTCGTGAAAAAAAAGAGAGAGAACAGGTAATCGTAGAGGGAAAGATAGAGAGAGAGAGAGAGAGAGAGAGAAAATTAGAGAGAGCGCGCGCGACAAATGACTAAGCATTAAAAACAAAAGAGCGCGACTTTTTGAAAAGACTAGCGTGTAGTATACATACGCGCTATTAACGATCATTAATTACGTGAACGCGTACTTTAGTGTGTCGTCATGGACCCAGATCAACAATTTTCCTCGAAAGTTGAATTGGATCAATGGATTGAGAAATAGGAAAAAAAAGGGGTCCAATTGAGAAAAGTGCATGGAATTACACAGAAACAAAATAAAATTTTGTAATATTCATCCCTTGAATTGCATTGTAAGAGGTTGGTGTTTTTGAAACCCATGGTAAGAATATTCACGAACCAGAAATATCCATGAGTGCGGGTGTACTTTTATTTCATACTTAAACGTAAATAATGATAAATCCAAACTTGCATTTAACAATGATTGGTCTATATGGCAACATAATGAGGAGTGTTAAAGGCGTCAGCAAGAGATGGTTATTGAAAGTATGTATAGCCCTATCTCTCTCTCTCTCTCGTTCTCTTTATCTCACTCCCTCCCTCTATCTTTTTCTTCCTTTCTCTCTCTCTCTTGTTTGTTAAGTTTTATAAATTTATTATATATGTAAATGTGTATATTTATGTTATTATACTATTATTATTAATACTATTGTTATAGACTACAAATTTTAAATAATGTTAAAAAGGTTCCAAGTATTATAGCAATATAAATGTTATGATAATTGTTACTATTATTATACAACTGTAAATTATTGCTTATGGCCAGATGGGGTGATCCCGTGGTCTAATAAAACATCTAAATCTGAATCTGAATCTGAATCTCTCTCTCGATTGCTCCTTTTTCCACAAAATAACCTAATTATTTATTATTAAGAGGATGGAATAGTGGAAAAATCTACTTTATCTACATTAGCGTACGTATTACTTATTTTAACAAAAATAACGTAAAATTTAGCAAAACCCGAGATCATATGCTCTTCCTTAGAGCATTATCTATCATATCACAAAATTTCAAATTAAAATATTGTCGGCATCCTAAAAAATTCTTGCTTCGAAGTGAAAAAAACACGTTGAAGCAAGAATTTTTTAACTTGCCGACAATATTTTGACTTTAAATTTTTTTATATGATAGATACTGCTCTAAGGAAGGGTATATGATCTCGGGTTTTGCTAAATTTTACGTTGTTTTTGTTAAAATAATTAATAAGCGAGCTAATGTCGGTAATGTTGGTTGTCGGTATATACCATCCTGTTAATTTCTTTAATGTTTCTTTTACAGATGAACCTCAATCTCCTTTTAATGAACCAAATGTTAATGAAGTTGAATAGGAATCTGAACCTATTCTTCCTATAGCTGTTGTGCCAAACATCGCCGACCCTGATGATGCTGCTGAGTGAGCTGAGCACGAGCCAATCGACGATGGTAAGTTCAGAAAAAATATAATTTTAGTTGTATAAAATATTGTCATTCATGAAACATCTATTGTTTGTTCTACAGATGAACCTCAGTCTCCTCCTAATGAACCGAATGTTAATGAAGAAGTTGAAGAGAAACCTGAACCTATTCTTCCTATAGCTGTTGTGCTAAACGTCGCCAACCCTGATGATGCTCCTGAGCACGAGCCAATCGACGGTGGTAAGTTAAGAAAAAAAAATATAATTTTAGTTGTATAAAAATATGAAACATCTATTTATTCAATTTATTTATTTTTTAGCCGTGTAAAATAAATGTTAATCTCACCCTGATCTTCTTTACATGG
>JAPYZE010004987.1:0-15516 GCA_030522805.1 Leptomastidea abnormis | reverse complement strand
AAAATCCATCATATACATTAAGCCTAATGTTAAACATTAATAACGTTGACATACATACCTTATCAGTCAAAGAATTCTCATTTTTTTCAAAATCATATTATCAATTTGAAAACTTACACTGTATATATCAAAAGTACTTAAAACTTTTTTTTGGTCTTTATTTCAAATACTAATCAAACATAATTAAATGCATTCATTCATCTCTGTTTAACTTATACAACTGCAACAGGAAGGTACATAAATTAATTAACAATCTCTCTTGCAAGAGACTCTTATATTCTCTCTGAATAGGAGGAATCTCGACTAGAACTGTCAATAAAAACTCGCAGTATAAAATATATATATCGCGTGTGTATACCTTTCTATTCCCCACAACATTTATCATTCAGTTCTACCTTTAACAACATGTCAGGCCAAGCGATCTTTGAAACTCCATCACTTGTAAATAAACCAAACGTCCATCTCACCGAAGATGAAAAAGACAGCAGAATAAAAAAACCAGACATCGCATTTCGTAACGTAGTGAACCGTAACGAAGCCGTATCTTTAGCCAAAAAAACCTTAGGTCAAAATGCCGAACTGATCGACTACTACATCAGACCCTATTCCGAAGAAAAAATCGGTTTCTTAGGCTCTCATCTCTGGTTGGGTTTAACCGCACGTATTAAGAACAAGAACAGCGAATCCGAGCACTGCAGTTTTTTTGTCAAAACTCTACCTCATCACATGCCAGATCTCGCATCTTACATTCAAGAAAAAGGTTGCTTTAGAAAAGAGGTAGGTTTCGTTGAACAATTGTTACCGATACTCAAAAGTCGTTTCACTGGTGAACCATGGACTCCACGTTGTTATCTTGCTAAAAGTGATACTTTGGTGTTCGAAGATCTCAAGTTACAAGGATTTGCTAATAAAAGTCGATTTTTTGATTTACCAACTATGAAAGCTGCAGTGAAGTGTCTTGGAAGGTTTCACGCTTGCTCGCTACTGGCTGAAGAGCAGCTACAAGGTACGTTTACTTTTTTTTTTAATAATGTTAAAAAGCTTATAAATTCTGAATAATTTTTAAATAAAATTTGATCACAGGAAAATCTCTGGACAAACTTTACCCAGATCTCATGGAAGAAACTGAATTTCGACGTACAGGTCGCAGCTACGAATGGTACTGCAACGCGGTAAATTTCGCGATTTGGCTTGCAAAAGAATTAGGATTAGATCCAAGCCGAATCAAGGAAGCAACCGAACGTGTATTCGAAGCCTGTGAGCCATCCTTAACAAAACGTAATGTCATTAGTCATGGTGACCTCTGGAGCAGTAATCTTTTATTTGATGCAAAATCAGAACGATGTAGATTGGTAGATTTTCAATTGTTACGTTATGCACCACTTGCTCACGATTTTACCCAGTTACTTTATCTATGTGGTACCAGAGAATTCCGAAGGATTAACGAAAGTGATATGCTGGAATGTTATTACGTGACCTTGATCGATAGTTTGACCTCTAGTGGTTATGCTGGTGAATTACCGAGTCGTGAAGAATTGATGCTGAGCGTTGAAGAACAAAGATTACCAGCTGTTGTAACTGCTATGATTTTTCATCCTACTGTACTTATGGATGGAAAAACTGCAGCTAAAATTATGGATGAACCGGATACTTATGAAGCTTATTATTTTAAAGATAGGGTACCTTTTGTACGTGAGATTATGAATAAGGATGTTGATTATGCGACTATGTTGAAAGAGAATGTTGAGGAACTTGTTGAGATGTCGATGAAACTTGATAGTGTACCTCGGCCTACGTAGTTTTGAAATTTATGTATGTGAAATAATGTATTGTATTTTTGTTATAAAAGTGATATTATTATTAATTAACGAATTTTTTTTAACGTTACATTGCTAAAAATTAATATTGTTATACTTTGTTTTATTATTGTTATTTAATGTATAATTATGTTAATTGTGGAACATTTTCTTGAAATGAAATTTAATTATTTTATTTTATTAGATTTGCTTTATTTTGTTAAAAAAAGATGAAATATGAAAAAAAATTCTACAATTATATCCAATATATTTGTAAGACTTTGGTATCACAGTTTACTTAAACACTAAAATGAATCCAATTTTGTGAATTTGAATTTTTTTTATTCAAAAATTGATAATTTTACTTATAATGTTAATTTATGGCTTACAAAATTAATCAAGATAATCAGAACGAACTTTACTATTGTATTGTGTTCTTTTCTGTAATACCATTTACAATTGGATACTTTGGATTAATAACTTGATAAAATACAATTAAAATAACCTCGCGTTTGGTGTATAACCGAATATTTTACAGTTTTCACAGTTTATTATAAAAAAAAAAGAAAAGGAAAAAAAAATAAGTAGTAAACCAATTATTTTTATATTTTACAAAATTTAAAATAAGTAAGTTAAAAACAGATGTATCATTTAAATTGTCCTACCTATTCGTGTAACTATATTTAATAAAAGATTAGAAAAATTAAATTATAGTTTAGTTATAATGATTGACTAGTATACAACTGCCTCATCACGTCTCAACATTAATATTTATTACCACTTATAAATTCTCTTGTCATTCTCACACTCTTCCTTTTTCTTCTTCTTTTTTTCTATTTCAACAATTTACTTATCCCAATCACGTGATAAAATAAATTTATTTGCAACAATGAATCTACGTATTAGCTTAATAAACAAAGCTTAACATATTTCAATAGCCTATCCAATAAAAAACAATTTAACTTAATGAAACTTTTAACAAGTAAGAATTTACTCATCTTACACATAATAAACAAAATGCTTTTAAAAAGTTAAATCAATCGTTTAAATCTTTGAAAATATTCTCCCTCGTACACATACCAATTCTCGCAAATAATAAAAAAAAAAAATGCCTTAGTCACTCGCGATTTTTATACACGCACGACTTATTACGTAATACATCCACAAATACATAAGCTATCATAGATATAATATCCCTCCGGTTAGATTTTCCAAGCCATATGTCAAGTATAAAATAAAATCCTTGGCACTCGGGAAATTCTTTGCTCACTTGACATATCAACAGCAAAGATGCCAGCGGACAGTTGTTGTTTAGAAACTCAAATTGCAGATGCTATCAAAAATACAGTGACACCACATGATGTGGCTGTTGTATCACGTAGAGCACTTGACGATCCTACGGTTCAGGTACTTGAATATCATTTAGATGATTATTCGGCAGATAGACTTGGATTTTTGGGTTCTCATCGACAATTAGAAATTAAAGTTAAGGTATGTATATTATCTATTATTTATCAAAAATTTTTAAATTAAAATTATAGCCTACTATAATTTCAATGTTTTTCTTTTTTCAGCGTAAAAACAACAGCGAACCAGAAAAACTAAATCTATTTGTAAAATCAATACCATACGATTGTCAACGTCAAGCATCATTCGTCAAAGATGGTATTTTCGACGAAGAGTATAATTTCTTTAGTAAAATTGCACCTCATCTACTTGAGGATTACGACGACGAAAGATGGGGACCAAATTGTTACTTAGCAAAATCAGACAGTTTCATTATGGAAGATCTCAGGTGTCGCGGTTTTAAAATGCGCGCCACTACGTTTGACGGACTTCCTGAAGTTAAATCAGCTCTATCGGCTATAGCTCGTTTTCATGCCTGCTCTATACTTACAGAGGCAAGATTAAGTCGAGCTTCGAAGGTAAGTTTAATTATTTGTTAAAATTATTTTCTTTATTTTTTAATAATTTTTATATATTTTTTGTATTTATTGTTACAGCGAACAGTGACCTTGAAAGAACAATATCCAAATTCATTCGGTGAAAAAATATTCAGACACGAAGGTCCAAGTTACAAATGGGTACAATCTGGTACCAATATCGCTTATCTGATTGCTGAAAAATTAGGATTGAATAGTCGTGTATTGCGCAAAGGTTACGACAGTCTTTTTGAGGTCATCAAGCAATCATCAGTTCACAGGAATGTCATCTGCCATGGCGATCTTTGGACTAATAATTTAATGTTTGACGAAACCAAACCACAACCTGTTTGCGTCCTGGTTGATTATCAAATTGTCAGATATGCACCACAAGTTTTAGATGTATTAATGATCATCTATCTTCATACTTCAAGTGATTTTAGAAAAGCACACGAAAATGAACTTATCGCTTATTACCATTCGGTATTAGAAAAAACTATTCGAAATAATAGCAAGGGTAAGGATGTGAAGGTACCGACTTTGCATGAAGTTAAATTGGCGCTTAACGATCTGAGAGTATTTGGACCAGCTATAGCTAGTTTGTATTTTCCTTTGGTACTTATGGATCCGGAAGTTTTGAAAGAGAAGACTAAGGATTCGGAGGGTTTTGATGATTTTGTATTTGGTGATAGAGTCGATGTGTCATTGAATTATTTTGATAATAATGAAGTTTTTAGAAAGAAAGTTCAGGAGGTAATTAAAGAGTTAGCTGAGATTTGTGAAAAAATGTAATTGTCGAGATTTAATTATTATTGTATATTGGGTATTATTGTTGTATAAAATATTTTTTTAAATAAAAATTAATAAAGGTATTGTAAATTTATTTATAATATTTATTTATTTATTTTTTTTAACAGATATTATTTAGTTTTTGATTTAAAAGTTTTATTATAAGCATAAAAATTGCAAGTGTTAAATCTGTATAAGATGAAATTCCTTAATGTAATCATTGTCGTAATAATTTACACTGTTGAACACAACGTTTTTCGCACTTTACAGTTGGCTGGCGTGTCTCTTTCTTTTACTTATAGCGTCTATCACTCTTGCGACTCGTCTCTCGATGAGTCTCGAGTTAGTCTGCCTCAAGCCACAGGCCTTGATTCCTTCTGTGCTCAACAGTAGCACAAATCACCAAATATCATAACATATACTGTATATCATAACACAATAAATACTTTAAATATTCCAATAGTTGTCAACTTATATATTATTTGTATAATGAAACAAATGCATCAATCAATTAATTGCAATACCAATTTTCATTAAATAAGGCTTTGATAAAACTTCAAATCATAATAATTATATAATCTATTCTTATCTCACCATAATTTTAATCAATAGATAAAATCAAGATTAATTTTATTCTTTACTCTATATCTTCAATTTAATTTTGCGATATCTCAAAGCTTATAAAGGTAGAGTTTTAAATTTTAATTACAGCTAAGCATTTGACAGTTGTAACGCAACAATTTTCAATAACTTAATGTATTTAAAACATTTGTAGTTTCTCTTAGTAATCTACATAGAATATATTCAAAAATTATTCAATTCAAGTATAATTAAGAAAATATAAAAACATGTCGACCGATTCTGATGACCGTTTAAACAAAGATATCACCAAAGCCATTATGAATACAGTGACTTCGCAAGATGTGGCAATCGTTGCTCAAAGACTTACCGGTGATCCAACTATCCAAGTGGTAAATTATAATCTTAGCCCTTATTCAAATAATAAGTTAGGATATTTAGGATCTCATCGTCAATTGAAAATTACAATCAAGGTATGATTTATTTATCAATTAATTATTAATTTAAAAAAAAAATCTGTAAATTTAATTGTAAAATAAAAAAAAAATTATTTATAGAAAGAAAAAAATTTGAACAGCACAGAAGAATTTAATCTTTTTGTAAAATCTGTTCCTTACGAACATGAGCACCATACTTCTTTAATGATGAGTGAAGGTGTATTTTTTGAGGCATATTTTTACTTTAGCAAAATCGAACCTCAATTGCTTGAAAACTTCAAAGGTGAAAAATGGTCGGCTAATTGTTATTTGTCTTTATCAATTTCAGCATCCAACATCATTAAATGAAGTTTATAAAAATGCCTTTAAAGAAAAGATGTTCAATAAACAATCAAAATTTTATCCATGGGTCACATCAGGAATAGACGTAGTACGTGCCATTACAACAAAGTTAAAACTTAATACCGATAAATTGACAAGAATTTATGATTATGTCAATGATATAATCAAACCCTCATTAATTCACCGTAACGTCATTAATCACGGCGATTTATGGTGGAACAACATAATGTTTGACGATAGTAAACCTTTACCAAAATGTCGCCTGGTTGATTTTCAACTAATGCGTTATGGGCCTCTTGTACTCGATATTCTTACTCTGCTCTATGTGCACACATCAAGGGATTATCGTAATGCACATGAAAATGAATTGATCGAGTTTTATCATTCGATCCTTACTGAAAGCATAAAAAGCTCGGACGAGCTTGCAGCAATACAAAGTCTCGAAGATGTGCGTTTTGCATATGAAGACTTGAGAATTTTTGGACCTGCATTGGCTAGTCTTTATTTACCAACCCACCTGATCGAGACGGAAATTTTAAACGAACGTGTTAAAGATTCGGAGGGTATAAAAGAACATATATTTGGTGATAGGATTAAAGTAACTTTGGCTGGAATGGAGCAAAATGAAATATTTAAAACTAGGATGGTAGAAGCTGTTACGGAATTAATCGAGCTTGGTGAACGACTCTGAGATAAATAAATTTATTTGTTTTTACTTAAAAAAAAATATGAAATTTGAAAATGCAATATGACCTGCCCAAAAATAAGTAAGAATGCTCAAGCGCGTGGCGAAAAATTGATTATTTTAAAAATTGGTTAAAAAAAATCGTTTAATTATGCGTCGTCAAATTTGCAACTTTGACGAACCGATTGATTTTGATACACACGTTAGTTGCTTTGTACTAACAAACTTGTCTCATCTAAGACTGAACACCATGCAAAGCCTGTTTTCTCATAATAAAAATTTTTCTTATTCCGATAAATTTGTCAATTTAATTACCTTTCATAAAATATAAATAAATGAATGTCATTATGAATACGTAAACAAATTATTATTTTTAAAAACAAGTTATTTTAAATGATAATATTATCTATCATTGTTATTTAGCAGTTTAGTTAAATTGAAAATGTGAGTTTTAAAAAAATAATGTTACGTACAAAAGACAAAATACCAAATTAAACGAGTCTACCTTGTATTATCGCAAATTAAGATAAAGTTGCGAACACCAATGGTATAGTTAGGCAGTAGTCAAAAGTAAGTAGACTAAGTTCAACACAAGTGACTTTACTCTTTTCGTTAATGATCAAAAATAAATAAATATATATATATAATCAAAAATTATTAATTTTGTGCTTTATATTTCTCTGAGCAGATTCAACATATATCGATTAATTAACATAATTGTAAAAATAAGGAAATATGTCGATTAATAATGATATTTGCGAAAAGGAAAATGTCCAGAAGGCCATTATGAACACAGTAACTTCGCAAGATGTGATAACCGTAGCTCAAAAAATTACTGGTGATCCAACCATACAAGTGGTAAATTACGAACTTAGCCCTTATTCGAGTAATAAGTTAGGATATTTAGGATCTCATCGTCAATTGAAAATCACAATTAAGGTATTATTTATTCATTTGTTAATCAATTATTTAATAAACGGAACCTACAACTTAAATTGTAAAAAACTTAATTTTTGTTGAAGAAAACCGATTCAAGTAATACAAAAGAACTATATCTATTTGTAAAATCTGTTCCTTATGAACATCAGGATCATACGACTTTAATTATAAATGAAGGCATATTTTTTGAGGAATATTTTTACTACAAGGAAATTGAACAACAATTACTTAAAACCTTCAAGGGTGAAAAATGGTCGGCTGATTGCTATTTAGTCAAGAAAGATTGCTTAATAATGGAGGATTTAAGATTACAAGGCTACAGGTCGCGTGATAAATTCTTCAACTGTATTCTTGAACTGAAATCGGCGTTAGCAGCTGTAGCTCGATTTCACAGCTGCTCTATTTTACTAGAAAATCGTCTGAAAAAGAATTTACAGGTGAGGTTTGGTATTTTTAAAATTAATCCTCTATAGTAAAAGAATGACGCGATGGATTCTTAATCTATTATTATTTGTGATTGGCTGCGATTGACCACGTGATTTAATTATGATTGGTTCAAGCTGATCATGTGCTTTGGATAACACGATAGTATAATAAAATTTAAAAAAATGAATTTTGAAAGATGATTAAAAGAAATTTTAAAATAAGTCATTAGGATAATGTATTAAGAAATAAATTATTTTGATTACTATATTATTTTGTATTTTAAAAAAATGCGACATAACAGATATACACCTATAAAGGTTAAGATAGAGCGTGTGAAGCGCACGTAAAATTAGCTCAGTTTGAAAATAGCTAAATCTTTTTTTATTTTTTGAAATTATTATTTAAACAAATTAGTATCTTTCTGAATTTCAGGATTCTAGGTCATTAAATGAAATTTACGTAACAGCTTTCAAAGAAAAAACGTTTAATAACCAATCAAAAGTGTACTGTTGGGTCACTGCTGGAATAGACGTAATACGTGCCATTGCAACAAAGTTTGACCTCAGTACTGATAATCTAACAAGAATTTATGATCATATAAACAATGTAATCAAACCCTCATTAATTCATCGTAACGTCATTAATCACGGTGACTTGTGGTGGAACAACATAATGTTCGACGATAGCAAACCTTTACCAAAATGTCGTTTAGTTGACTACCAAATATTGCGCTACGCACCTCTTGTACTCGATATACTCATGCTAATATATGTGCATACTTCCCGGGATTATCGTAAAGCACATGAAAATGAGCTGATTGAATTTTACCACTCAATTTTTACTGAGAGCATAAAAAGCTCGGATGAGCTTGCAGCAGTACCAAGCCTCGAAGATGTTCGTTTTGCATATGAAGACTTGAGAATTTTTGGGCCTGCATTGACTAATCTAGTTTTACCAACCCACCTGATCGAGACGGAAATTTTAAACGATCGTGTTAAGGATTCGGAGGGTTTAAGGAAACATATATTTGGTGATAGAATAGATGTTACATTGACTGAAATGGAGCAAAACGAAGTGTTTAAGAATAGAATGATAGAGGGAGTTCAAGAGATGGTAGAACTTGGCAAACTAATTTGAAAACATAAAAAATATAAAATTTAATTATTCAAATCAAAATTTATTGATTTATATTAAAATTTGTAAACTTTGTTTTCCAATAATAAAAATTTTTCTTATTCCAAAAACTTTGTTGATTTTATTATAAAATTCATAAAATATAAAACAATGAATTCTTTTGTCAATAAGCGCTAAATGTCTTTTTTAAAAAAGAAGTATTATAAATTTATAGTTATCTATCGTTCCTATCTAGCAACATGTTGTCAGTCGAATTGATTAATTGATATACATACATGTGTATTCAAGGTTAATATTATTCTTTTTTATCCCAAATAATACTGAATACGTGAGTTCTTAAAAAATACTGTTACATACAAAAGCCAAAGTATCAACATAAACGTGCCTTCCTTATCGCAAATTAAGATAAAGTTGCGAATACCAATGGTATAGCTAGGCAGTTGTCAGAAGTAAGTAGACTAAGTTCAACGTGAGCGACTTTACTCTTTTCGTTAATGATCAAAAATAAATAAATATATATATATATAATCAAAAATTATTAATTCTGTGCTTTATATTTTTCTAAGCAAATTCAACGTATTTAAGGTAATTATAAAAATAAGAAAATATGTCGACTTACTGGTGATCCAACCATACAAGTGGTAAATTACGAACTTAGCCCTTATTCAAGTAATAAGTTAGGATATTTAGGATCTCATCGGCAGTTGAAAATTACAATTAAGGTATTATTTATTCATTTGTTAATTAATTATTTAATAAATGAAGCATAAGCTTGTACTTTAAATTATAAAAACAAAAAGAAAATTGAATAAATAATAATTGTTGTAGAAAAAAGCTGACTCGGATAACACAAAAGATTTGAATTTATTTGTAAAATCTGTTCCTTATGAACACCAGCAGCAAACATCTATGATGATGAGCGAAGGTGTATTTTTTGAGGAATATTTTTACTTCAGCGAAATCGAGCCCCGACTACTTAAGAATTTCAAGGGTGAAAAATGGTCGGCTAATTGTTATTTTATCAAGGATGACTGTTTAATAATGGAAGATTTAAGATTACAAGGTTACAAATTGCGAAGTAAATTTTTTAACAGTATCGCTGAATTAAAATCGACATTGGCTGCTGTAGCACGATTTCACAGCTGTTCTATTCTTATGGAAGATCGTCTGATAAGAAATTGTCAGGTGAGATTTAACTATTTTTTCATGATAAAAAAAAAATTATCAAATTTCGAACAAAAATGAAAATTGTCTTTATCAATTTCAGCATCCTACATCATTAAATGAAGTTTATCAAACGGCTTTCAAAGAAAAAATTTATGATAAACAATCACAATTTTACCAATGGGTAGCTGTAGGAATTAAAGCTGTACGCGCAGTTGCAACAAAATTAAATTTAAGTACTGATAAAATAACAAAAATTTTTAATTCATTGGAAGATTCAATCAAACCCTCATTAATTCATCGTAACGTCATTAATCACGGCGATTTATGGTGGAACAACATAATGTTCGATGATAGCGAACCCCTACCCAAATGTCGCCTGGTTGATTTTCAACTAATGCGTTATGGGCCTCTTGTTCTCGATATACTTCAAGTGATCTACGTTCATACTTCACGAGATTATCGTATTGCACATGAAAATGAGTTAATTGAATTCTATCACTCAATTCTCACTGAAACAATAAAAAGCTCGGATGAGCTTGCGGCTATTCCGAGTCTCAAGGATGTTCGTTTTGCATATGAAGATTTAAGGATTTTCGGAGCAGGAATGAATAGTCTTTATATACCAACTCATTTCATAGAAACGAAAATTTTAGATGATCGTGTTAAGGATTCGGAGGGTATGACTAATCATATATTTGGTGATAGAATTGAAGTCACCTTACATTGCATGGAGCATTACGAAGACTTTAGGTTTATGATGACAGAGGCAGTACAAGAAGTGATAGAACTTGGCGAACGACTTTGAGATTATAATGATTCAATATTTTAATGTGACTCTATGTTAAGCCAAATTGATTGATTTACATTTACATTACTGTTACTTTGTGTGATTCTCTTATCAGCAATATAAAATGAGTATTGAATTTTTTTTTGTTTGACAAGTATTATATCGTGTTAATGTTAATCAAGTGATTTAAAATGTATTGTAAATTAAGAATTTTTGTTTGACTGATGAAAATAGCAATTTAGCAATTTAATCCATTTCATTTTTATCTCGTTATTTTATGGTTGTTATGAGAAAAAAATGAAATCCTGATAAAATAGTTGATATGTAAAATCTTTCATGCAAAGCTTCTTATCGCGAAAATAGTAAATTCGAGTTAAAAGATTTAATATCACAGAAGAATTTGTTTCAGTCTTACACTGTCGAGTTTTAGAAAATGTTAACGGGTATACAAACCTTTGACAAACCTAATTTTTGTTTTCATATTGTTTTCTTAATTAAAGATTCAATATTCTAGTTTATATCGAAAATCGCAAGATGCAGCAACACCAGCAACGTACGATGGAATTCGACGGCTACTTGTCGGACCTCATGGCCGAACTAAATGGAAAATTAAAATTCGCCGTTCTACGTTTGGCTAAGCATACCTTTTTTCCAAAAATTACAACGCGTAGTATTATATTGCAATGGCGTTGAATTTTATTATTTGTTCAATAATAAAATCTAATATGAATTTAGTTTATGATTGTATACTCTTATGTTGTATCGATTTTTTATAATTATTACAATAAAATATTAAGTATATTACATTGAGATTTTTAAATTAAAACTTACATGTGAAAAATTTAATAGGTTTAAATACATTTTAAAATCTACATGCTTTTTAAATGTGTAATATGTAAAACTACACTCGCTTATTTTTATATGAAATGTTAAAAATAATGCTACTTACAAAAGCCAAAGTATCAACATAAACGTTCTTTCCTTATAGCAATTAAGATAAATAAAATAAAAGTTGCGAATACCGATAGTACAGCTAGGCAGTTGTCAGAAGTAATATTATAGACCAAGTTTAACGTAAGCGACTTTAAATTTTTCATTGATTGACAAAAATAAATAAATATATATAATCTAAAATTATTAATTTTGTGCTTTAAATTTCTCTGAGCAGATTCAATGTATTTAACGTAATCGTAAAAATAAGGAAATATGTCGATTAATAATATTTGCGAAAAGGAAAATGTCCAGAAGGCCATTATGAATACAGTAACTTCACAAGATGTGTACTGGTGATCCAACCATACAAGTGGTAAATTACGAACTTAGCCCTTATTCAAGTAATAAGTTAGGATATTTAGGATCTCATCGGCAGTTGAAAATTACTATTAAGGTATTATTTATTCATTTGTTAATTAATTATTTAATAAATAAATTTTGTATTTTAAATTATATGAAAAAAAATTTGAAAATAATTGTTGTAGAGAAAAGCTGACTCAGATAACACAAAAGATTTGAAGTTATTTGTCAAATCCGTACCTTACGAAAACCAAGAGGCAACATCCGTAATGATGAACGAAGGTATATTTTTTGAGGAATATTTTTACTTCAGCGAAATTGAGCCCCGATTACTTAAAAATTTCAAGGGTGAAAAATGGTCGGCTAATTGTTATTTTATCAAGGATGACTGTTTAATAATGGAGGATTTAAGATTACAAGGCTACAAATTGAGAAATAAATTTTTTAACAGTATAGCTGAATTAAAATCGACATTGGCTGCTGTAGCACGATTTCACAGCTGTTCGATTCTTATGGAAGATCGTCTGATAAGAAATTGTCAAGTGAGATTTAACCATTTTTTCATGATAAAGAAATAAGGAAAAATTTATCAAATTTTAAACAAAAATGAAAATTGTATTTATCAATTTCAGCATCCAACATCATTAAATGAAGTTTATCAAACGTCTTTCAAAGAAAAAATTTATGATAAACAATCTAAAATTTACCAATGGGTAGCTGTAGGAATTAAAGCTGTACGCGCAGTTGCAACAAAATTTAATTTAAGCACTAATAAAATAACAAAAATTTTTAATTCAATTGAAGAGGCAATCAAACCCTCATTAATTCATCGTAACGTCATTAATCATGGTGATTTATGGTGGAACAACATAATGTTCGATGATAGCGAACCCCTACCCAAATGTCGCCTGGTTGATTTTCAACTAATGCGTTATGGGCCTCTTGTACTTGATATACTTCAAGTGATCTACGTTCATACTTCACGAGATTATCGTAATGCACATGAAAATGAGCTGATCGATTTCTATCATTCGATCCTCACTGAAACCATAAAAAGCTCGGATGAGCTTGCAGCTATACCAAGTCTTGAGGATGTTTATGTTGCATATAAAGAATTAAGGATTTATGGAGCTGGAATGAATAGTCTTTATATACCAACTCATTTTATAGAAACAAACATTTTAGATGATCGTGTTAAGGATTCGGAGGGTATGACTAATCATATATTTGGTGATAGATCTGAAGTCACCTTACATTGTATGGAACGTTACGAAGACTTTAGGATTATGATTACAGAGGCAGTACAAGAAGTTATAGAACTTGGCGAACGACTTTGAGATTATTAACATTATGTTAATTTTTGTGATTCTCTTATCAGTAATATAAAATAAGTAGTTTTTTTTTTTTTAACAAGTATTATATTGTGTTAATATAAATTAAGTGATTTAAAATGTATTGTAAATTAAGAATTTTTGTTTGACTAATGAAAATAGCAGATTGTAGCCATTGAACGCATTTAATTTAAATCTTATGATTTTATGATTTTTAAGAGAGAACAAAAAAAAATGCAATTCTGATAAGGTAATTGATATGCAAACGCTTTCATGCAAAGCTTCTTATCGCGAAAATAGTAGGTTCTCGAGGTAAAAAATTGAATATCTCACAGAAGCATTTGTTTCAGTCTTAAGTATCGTCGAGTTGTAGAAAATGTTAACGGGTATACAAACCTTTGACAAACCTAATTTTTGTTTTCATATTGTTTTCTTAATTAATAAAAAAATCAATATTATAGTTTACATCGAAGATCGCAAGATGCAGCAACGTACGGTGAAATTTGACGGCTGCTTGTCGGACCTCAAGGCCGAGCTTGATAGCGAAGAGAAAGAAAAATACTTGGATCTCATTGAGTCTCGTAAAGGATTGGTATATGGAAAAATAAAACTTGCCGTTTTACGTTTGGCTA
The DNA here is from genome assembly GCA_030522805.1 of Leptomastidea abnormis. Taxonomy (NCBI): domain Eukaryota; kingdom Metazoa; phylum Arthropoda; class Insecta; order Hymenoptera; family Encyrtidae; genus Leptomastidea; species Leptomastidea abnormis. The sequence goes on along the minus strand of JAPYZE010004987.1, from coordinate 1,257 downwards.
AGCATACATTTTTCCCTAAAATTATGACGCGTAGTATTATATTACGATGGCGTTAATTTCTATTTATTACATTATTTGTTGAATAATGAAAGCTAAGATTGTATATTATATATTGTTCGTTTTTTTTCATAATTATAAAAATAAATATAATTAATTATTGTGTTAAAAATTAAGTATTAAAAAAACTAGGCATACTTGCATTATTTCTGTGCAATAATTTATATGAAGCTAATATTTTGGTGGTTTAAACTCATTGTTCGATATTAATAAAACTTTATTACACAATGAATTATTAATATATTTGTACTATTTTATTTCTATTATTATTATTTTCTTTTTAAAGGCGGAAATTAAAACAAGGTTTTTTAACAAATTAAGGAAAAACATTTTTTTACGTTTTTTTCTTTTTTTTTTTACTGTTCAAGGTTAAAAAGAAGCAGTATCTTGGATATATAATTAAAAATACGTAATACGTATGATTAATTATCTAACATAATGTCATTCTTTCTATTTCAAATATTAATGTGACGTAAATATTTTCGTGTATAATATCTTAATTACTATATAGCCAACGTACCCAACTATACATTAACATAACATTACACACAAAACAAAAATTAAAATCAAAATATTATTTATAATTCCAATTTTTCATAATAAAAATGCTAATTAACATCGACCAAAAAAAAAAAAAAAGAAATAGAGAAAAAGAAAAATTAGAAAAAAAACCTTGAAAAACAATTTAAAAAAAAATTCTAAAACAGCATACTCATATATTCTCATATACAAAGTATATACATATATACAAATACCTAATAAGAACCACTTCAATCATTAAAACATTCAAACCTCAAAAGAAAAAAAAAGAGAGAGGGAGAGAGAGAGAGAGCAAAAAAAAAGACTCGGTGTAATTTACCAAGCAATTTAAACCAAGTAATTGTCTCTGTGTGTGTATATCTGTATGTGTTGTTACAAAATCGGTAATTCTACAACAAACGCTGAGAAATTTTCCAACACAAAGAAACTCCCGCCTCTCAATTTCTATCCTTATATCTATATTTCTATATATACATATATATATAGGTACCATTATATATCTTTCAGATCAATTGTGATATTTTTCTTACACGTAAAGCTTGACTCTCGCACGCTATATAATGACAGTATACTCGTCATCTTCGTCATATAATAAGAGCCAGAGAAGAGCCAAGTGGATATATATATATATATATATATATATATATATATATATATATA
>JAPYZE010004986.1:0-10167 GCA_030522805.1 Leptomastidea abnormis | reverse complement strand
TTTACAAATATTAAAAATTCTACTGGATGAAACTAAAATTACTAAAAGAAATTTTAATATTACTCTTTAATCTATTTACGTTTAATCTACAACTAAATCCAGTGCATGATCCAAAAATGTAATTATTTTTTTAACTGATCCTTTTATCTTAAGTATCCACGTGCATTATTTTTTAACAATTTTTGCGAACGAATAATTATAATGAACGTTTTTTAAAAGATATTTAAAAGATTTATATTATTCTTATACTTTAAAATATTAAAAAAAATTTGACAGAAAAATTGTGTAAAATATTAGGCATATGCATATCTTTTTAAAAACCAATGCAAGATAACCTTTTAAAAATATTACAAAAAGTTGAATTGAAAATAAACTAATATTATAAAACAGAACAAGTATAAAACAGAACAAGCTATGTAATCTACAATAAAATAAACAATTAAATCTTCTGAATTAAAATACCATTACCTTTATACAATATATGAAAAAAAATCTCAGTTAAGACCCTTAAAATATATAATATAATATTTAAAAGTATTATAAAGTATCTAAAAATTATTATAAAAGTATGATATAAGATCTTTAAAGTGTATTTTCCCATAAGCTAATTTAGTACAACAGTATTTACAATAATTAAATCTAAATTTATTATTTATTTAATGATACACTTATGCATTTTTTACCTCATTATTATACGAATACTACTTTAATGGCACCTTCACATAAAATATCCAATGAAAAAAAAAGTTTTTTATAATTTACAAGAATGCAAATCATGAAAGAAATATTAAATTTTTAAAAATATTTCTATATACTAAAAAATATCTAAAAAAAAAAAAATTTTACAATTTAGGCAAAAACAAGCTACTTAATACTGTGATGAAATGAGCAACTAATTCAAGTGTATAATCTAATAATGCAATTATTTCGTTAACTCATATCATTATCTTCAATATCCACCTGCATTATTTTTCAACAATCATCACAAATAAAAAAAATATATAAAACGTTTTTTTAAAGATCTTCACAATATCTATAAAATACGTTTACTGTAAAATATTAAAAACAAAAAATTATAATGTGAAATCTTAAGCATATACATACTTCTTAAAAACCCTTAACAGTCTTTTACTTAAATTATAAAAAGTTGAATTAAAATTAATCTGACGAAATGTCACAGAACAAGCTATTTAATACTGTATTAAAATAAACAACTTAATCTTCTGTAACCATTAACAATATGTAAAAAACTCTTAATAAAGATTCTTATAATATTTAAATATATAATATTATTATATATTATTATTTTTTAATATTATTTATATATATTATTATTTTTTTTTTCTTTTTATTTTTAATAATACAAACAATCAACACTTTATTACTTGTAAGTCAAGCCTAATGTATAACCACGCACTGGCGCTCAATTGTAACAGCTGCGGCTATACAGGAATGTTAACCTTAGTCGCAAATAAATTCAATTCATTCATTCATTCATTCATTCTCGCTCGTTCCTCCCTCTTTCTCTCCCTTTTTCCTCCCTCTTTCTCTTCCTTCCTTTTGTTTATATAAATTAGACCGCGTCCGCGTTGGTCATAATTTCGCGATAAAACACAGAGATCGCGAAATTGAAAAATAATCCACGCGCGAAAGGAGTAAAGTCGCGTAACAACAGCTGATATTGCTGCAACGTCTCCCAAGACCCCGGCCACGTGTCCCAGTCCGATTCGTCCGTATCAAAATAATCCGCAAAAGGATCACGTCCATTCCGCGCTTGGTCTTCGATGACAACCGCGACTAGAGACATAAAAGCGAAAGAACGTCGACGCATCTCTGGTGGATGTCGCTCGACTTGTTCGCGCACTACTTGCAAGCAAGCAGGTGGACCCGGTCACGACTCTCAATTTGGATCACCCGGCTGATCTAAATTTACCCACCACGCGTCGTCAAGACCCCTTAGACTACGAATATTTCTTGCCTGCTCTCCCAGAGGCTCCAATCATTGATTCGGCTCGGCCGGAGGCTGGGCGTCAAGGCTCGGCTGCTGCTCCACTTGGGCTAACGCAAGTAGGGCATCGGCCGCTACCTCAACGTCCCGCACCAACGGCTCTGTTTCCTCTTCTCCCAGGTTCTCCACAACTTTCATTTCCTCGTCCTCTACCTGCTTTACCTCTTGTTTTTGCTGCAAGTTGACCTGTAAGAATGAGGGCAGAGAGGGTTAAAGAGGGTCTCTCACTCCCCGACCTCGGCCCTGCTGGGCTTCCCTCTCGGCGGTATATATCTTTTCAGCTCGGAAACATGCATTTGTCTTTATTTTACCTGTTCACCGTCTTTCTCACGCAAGACATATACCACCGGCGATTTCACGGTTACGACTTCGAACGATCCTATATATTTCGGCGCTAGTTTCCCGGAGAATCGCTTCGATGCATCAGACAACGGGTGTAATCTATGCATAACAAGCGCTCCTACATCAAATGTAAATCCTCTTTGACCCTCATTATATTGTTTGACCTGGCGTTCTCGAGCTTTGTTTATGTGCTTGGTTACTAAGTCACGTAGAACATCCAGCCTTTTCAATCTATCTAGCCAATCTTTGGGATTTACTTTGTGTATCAGCTCGGTCCCCTCAACTTCTCGCCGCAAGCTTTTTACTGGCCTCGGGTGTCTCCCATAATTTAAAAAAGCCGGAGAGACTCGTGTACTTGCTTGCACGGCGGTATTCATCGCAAGCCGGAACTCATGTAAGTGCAAGTCCCAGTTACGATGATCAGCTCCAACGAACATGGCAATCATCGTCTTTAACGTCTTATTACTTCCTTCGACTGGGTTGGCTTGCGGGTGGTACGGTGGTGTAAACACATGTTTTACACCGTACTCGAGCAACGTCTTTGCCACTTCTTTATTATGGTCGGACGGTACCACCAGTCTCCATCCTTCTTCTCGTGCCGTAAGTGGATCGAGAAGCGGATCATTCCGAAAGCGATACAGCTTTCCGTCTTCCACTTTCCAGTCTTGGAATTTTCTTGGAGTTTTTAGCAAGTCTTCGAGCATCTTGACGTACCATGCGTCAGCAATCTCCTCGAACCCTGAAACCTCGACCTCGTCCTCGTATAACCACGAGAGCGCATCAGGGACATGATGCATTGCACCTTTACGATGTACAATGTCAAAATCCCACTGCTGCATCTCGAGCGCCCATCTTGCCAGTCGCCCGGTAGGTTCTCCGTCTTCCCCCTTTCACGCAAGCACTGCACCGATGGCACAATTACTGGCATCGGTTTGCACGGTGAACGGCTTGCTGAAGTCAGGGCGTGCAAGTACTGGCGCAGTCGTAAGAGCTTTCTTAAGCTCTTTAAAGGCCTCCTTTTGCTCTTCACTTCAAGTCCACTCCTGCCTCTTCTTTAATAACTTCACTAACGGCAGCTTCTTCTGTAAATCATTCGGTATGAACCGCGCATACCAGCCAACCATCCCCAGGAAACATCTCAGCTGTTTCACATTTGTGGGAGCTGGATAAGCAAGCACAGGTGCTACTTTCTCCGGGTCCGGCCTCAGTCCTTCGTTGTCTAGTACAAATCTCAGATATGTTATCTGAGAGCAGCAGAACTCACACTTCTCTGGGCGAACAGCCAATCCTGCATCCACAAGCTTTTGCACCACCAGCTGCAGCAGATGCAGATGCTCCTATCTCTCTATCATGATGTCATCTAACTATCTGAAGATGTTGGGTTGGTATTCAAGCCCGAACAACGCATCTATCAAACGCTGAAACGTCATCGGCGCATTTGTTAGACCAAACGGCATGCGTTAAAACGGCCAAATTCCTGAGCCTGGCACCGCAAATGCCGTATACTTCCGAATCCTGGCCTCCATTGGTACTTAAAAGTAAGCTTGAGCTAAGTCGATCTTCGATAGATATCTAGCTTTCCTCAGGTTATCAAGTATGTAGTCCATACTTGGCCGCGGGTATGCACCTCGGCGCGTGACTTTATTTAAGTCCCGGTAATCGATGCAAAATCTATAAGTACCGTCTGGCTTTCTTACCATCACCGGTGCATTGCTGTAATCGCTGGCTGACCTCTCTATAATCCCCTCGTTAAACATACGCTCGACCTCTTCGACTGCAATTTCCTGCATTTTCGGCAACATTCTCCTCAGTCGATGTTTAATCGGCGTCGAGTCAGTCACAGAAATGACGTGCTCAGTTAGCGAAGTCAGGCCTGGCTTACTCGTTGCCGAAGCTAACACTCTCTTGACGAGCTCGTCTACTCTCTCTCTCTCTCTCTCTCTCTCTCTCTCTCTCTCTCTCTCTCTCTCTCTCTCTTTGCTCGAGATCTCAGAGATCCCTGCACATTCAGCATGCAGGACAATCTCTGGTTCTTCCCCGGCTCCAGCAAAGGATCTCTTTCTCCTACAAAGTCCTTGTCCAAGACGAGTATCACAGTCGAATATACGACAAAAGTCCATCCCCAGGATCACGTCTTGATCCAAATTGGGGACAGCTTTCATGTATATCTCTCGAACCAATCCATCCACTTCGAGCAGTACTTTGAGCTTACCCAGCATCTTCGTTAGCCCTCCATTTACATTACGAATAGCAAAGTTGCACTCAGTCAGATGCTGCTTGAACTGATCAGCAACCTTTTGACCTACGAGAGACAACATCGCACCTGGATCGAATAGCACTCGATATTGGACTCCTCCCAAGTTAATTTTCAAGAAGTTGCGATTATCCGCGCTCATGCTGGCTACGTCTTCGTCCCCTTCCTTGCTCTAAGCTTGCATTTGCCTCTCGTAAGCTCTGATCCATTCTACGGTGCGTTCGATGTCGCACCGCGCGTCTCCCTAATCCTTGGTATACTTATCCTCTCGCTCTTCTTTTCTCTTTATCTCGCCCTCTTGATTCTCTCTCTTCTTTTCTTTTTCTCTCTCCTCTTCTATTCTCTTGCTCTCTTTCTCTTCTTTCCTTCTTCTTTCTCTTTGCCTACTTTCTCTCTCTCTCTCCTCTTCTTTTCTCTCTTCTTTCACCCTCTCTCTCCCTCTTCGTCCTTCTCCTCTCGCTGCTGTTCAAGCTTCTCCTCGGGTAGCAGGGGGGCCATGGTCTGTTACTTCTGGACCCCCCTTTGCGCGTCTCCCAACAGCTTTTCGAGGGAAGCACACCGTTGTCAGGTCCAAAAGTCAACTTCTGGAGCTCGACAATTCTGACATCGCACTGTCGAAGCTGTCTCTCCTTCCGTCTGCGCCGGCTTTGTCGGGCAGTCCTGCGCGAGGTGTCCTTATTCCTGACATCGGTAATAGGTGATTTCAGGGCATTGTGTAGCCTTGTGACCGACCGTGTTACATTTATAACAGTTTCTTAAAAAAGAGAGTCGGGGAAACTGGCTTTTTCGTTGCTGCGGCAGCAGGTCTATTGGCCGGCTGCTCCGCTTTTGGTACATTTTGCGGTGGTGGTGCCGGATTTTCCTGCTGGTTGTTTACCTGCGGCGGGCATTTAGCCACATCAGCATAGGTTGCCGCAGTTTTTACCTCTGCTTTAACTGGCTCTTCTTCCTCTTCTGACTCTTCGGTCTCTTCTGGCTCTTTTTTAGCCTTTCCTCTTCTTCCTTTTCTGTTCCTGGAACGCTTTGACTCAGTCGTGGCAGCAGCAGCAGGAGCTTCTGCTGGCTGTTCACCAACCTCTGCTGTTTTTGCTTTCTTCGTTGTCTTTGCCGCAGTTGCGGTATAGGCCGCTCCAGGAACTGTGCATTTCTTGGGTGAAGGAGGGGGAGCATAACGTTGCTCTAAATCTTGCATTCTCTTCCAATGCCGGCCATATTCTTCCAAGTCCTTCAAGCTATCAATCAGCCGGTTTCCGATAGCCTTTCTATATTCAGGAAGCAGATTGCGGTATGCCGTCTCCAATAATGTTCTTCTTGAGGGTGGTCGGGCAAATCGCGAAACTATATATCTTAGATTCGCGAGATACTCCGTTATCTTCTCACCCTGCACCTGCGTCCTCTGCCGTAAGTCATCGAGAAGATCTTGACGATCGTAGCAACTCAGAAATTGCTTCCTAAAAGCCCTCTCGAACTGTCGCCATGACGTGAAATCTTCGCGCACAGTCCAGAATCAACGACCTGCACGCCCTTTCAATATTGCAGGTAAGGCACACAGCATCTGCTTCCCGGACAAATTAATGGACATGCGGCAGTCACGCAGCTGCTCCAAAAATTCTTCTGGATCTTCAGTCTTCTCTGTCCCCAAAAACTTCAGACCCTAAGTCTTCAACTGTTTTACAGCATGCAATGGAGAGCTGTATTTCTTTCTGCCAAAGGTCGCTCGACTATCGGTGCTAGTGCCTCAATTATCGCGTTTGCGCCTTATCATAGGCAAATCTCCCTCGCTGCTATCGCTGCTCTCTCTCCTCTTCTCGAATCTTTCGCAGATCCCTTCTTGCCTTTCTTTGTGCACTTCACTATCAGAGTCAAGCCAGCTGGCTCTCTCTGACGTACTCTCTCTCTCCTTCTCGTGGCCCTGCCACTGTGGGGCCTTGCACGTTTGTCCACTTCTGTGTCCGTTGTCGTATACTTCCGCCTTCTCGACTCTTCCTCTCCACGTGATGGCTCTATCAAGCGTTTTACCACCCTTGTGATCGGCACAATGTAAGTCGTCCTGCTACTGGCTTCAATCATCGGTTTTCTCTTTACCGATGCCACTTTTGCTCTTTTAGCCATGGCTGTGGACGTGCACGCTGGGCTTACTGGCCTCTGCAGACTCGCGGTTATACGCGCGTAGGTCTGCTCCAACAAGTCAGCTGACTCGCTCCGTCTGCTGGCCGGAGAGAGAGAACGTGCGGTATTCACGTTTGTACCGTCTCTCGCCGTCTGGAATAGTTGACTGTGATCCTCTTCTTCTTCTTGTTGATGCCTCTGATCTCTGGGAGTGTCAACCAATGCACCTGGTAGTGCGATCTTTACCAGTACGGCAGGTGTCGTGACTCCTTCTGGCCGATATACCTGCCCAATACCTCCTTGCTCGATTCCCTGTATAAAGCGAGCTTGATAAAATTCAAACGTGTGCGAGCTTCCTCATCTATATTTCTTTCATTTACTTTATTATATATTTCTTAATTAATTGCTTTCTCTTTTATCATTCTCATCAAATTTTCAATTGATTACTCATGAGAAGTTTTTTTTTAATAGGTAGGTATTACTTAACATTAAGGAAGTCTTTAGAAGATTTTTTTCTCCTCCTATTAAAAAAAAACTCCCATTATTATCAGGATAACATTTACCTAATCACATTTAATGCAATATTCACTTATACATTTAATGTAATATTACTTTATTGACACAATTTTTTTCTTTCATTTTTCTGAGAATCTTGACAATCACGACTGATATCTCGAACCAGTCCAAATATTGATGCTACAATCTACATATTGATGAACAATCAACAATGGAAGCAATTTACTGTTGATAAACAAATGCAGAAACATTATACACAATCTTATAATAAAACTATGTAAAAATAAATTGTCATAAATAAATACAACTCATTATTTCGCTTTAGTTATTAAAATCAATAATTACTATATCTTCAAAAATTGAAGATTTAAAACTACGATTAATTGTTAAAAACGTTAGTATTAAAATCTTCGACTTATTGCATATAAATACATTGTTAACCAAATATACGAATTTTTAAATGTACGGCAATAATTCTGAATTTTTAGATATAAAAGCAATAATATATAATAAACTTCATCTTCGAAAATTTAGGTACACTATCTAAGAATTTTCAGATATAAGAACGTTAATTAATTATAACTAAATTTTCGAAAATTAATGATCAAAATCTCAGACTTTTCGGTATAAGGGTAACAAAACCTGACTCCGGAAATTGAGGAGCAGCCAAAAAATTGAGGAAAAGCCTTTTTTTTGACAGTGGCAGCGTCAGAACTTTTTTTATAATATTAAGAGATGCAGAGAGATTATATGAAGTGTTCTTTTGTCAGTTCAAATTTAAAGAAGTAAGACCCTGAATTGTCTCCAGAAAATTTTAATTATCAAATAATAAATATAATTCTCATAATTTGTCTACCATTTGCATTTATTTTATGCTAACGTAAATCATTTTAATTCTTTGTAATTTAGAATGTTTTTTTCAATGTTTTTCTGAAATCAGACTGTAGAGTTATCTAAAGCTAGCTTTAAGAAAGTTGGTTTGTATTTAAGATTGAATTGTTAGCGTTTTGCTAATTATATTTTTTAAGTTAAATGCATTATTTTGAATTATGTCAAACATTTGTTAGACCAAGATACAGAGAATAAAAACGTGTTTATGAATCATTAGATTTATAATTTGTATATTTTTTACATTGTAATATTAGTTTTTCGAATTTTTCGATTATCACTTTAAGAGTTTAAGAAGATTCTATTTAATAAAAGAAAATTGGCTTGGTTTTTCAACTTTTACAAATTTAGATACATAATTTTAAATTCTTTTTAAATTTGTGAATTCACGATGTAGTCATTGAATAATAAAAAGCAAATATTTGTTAAATACTATTTTATATATTGTTGTACTTAATAATGCTTTTGCCTTTTCCTATAACACTTAATAACATGTTGCTTTTCTTCATATTATAAGATTGTCTACTATAATGAAATAAATCTTTTTTTATGTATATAATAGAATATTCTTTTTTTCAGCCATAATTTTACTTTTTTTATTATTTTTAAAATGTGCAATAATATTTTTTTACACGAACTATTTTTACTAAATCTTAAGCTTGCACCTGGCATGGGAAAAACATACTAAATATATAATTGAATTCAATTAATATAAAAAAATTATATGCTTAATCACCTTAATGATAAAATACGATTGTCTTTGGACTTGTCCGTTTATGTATCACAACATAAATTGACTTTAATTTTTTTTATTGAATTGATGTCATCTTGTATAAGAGATCAGGATTTCAAAAACTCCCCACCCCTCGAGCTCATGAAGCACGCGTTGTTCTCGGCAAGAGAAATCTAAAACGCCATAACTTGATGCACATGCGCACCTACTCGAAGCGCAGGCGAGGGAAGCGACATCAGGAAACGTTCAGTTAGAGTCCGGCAGCTGCCGAGTAAGCAGTCATCTCGCAGCAGCAGGTCGAGTGATTCGACCACTAAGCAGCAGCGGTGACGTCAGCGAATCAAAAGCGCCCAGTAGCATCTCTACTACACTTAATTTTAATTTGATCTGTGCAGGTATGCAGTAACAATAAAGATGGTTCCAAGTTCAACTTAAGTACATAAGCTAAGCATAATGCCCATCTAATCCAACTCCCTAGTCCGACCTCATGCGTTCTTCGAACCGGATTTGAGAGAGTTAAAATTAACCTTTAGTTACAAGAAGTGGGAAACCATCTTTATTTTACAACACCTCGAGCACGTGCTCACTAAATGCGGTTGACGGAGCCTTCTACTCCCATTTCTACACCCAGAGTCGAGCAGCAGCGGCGGCGCGATGCACGATGCTCGATATTCCCCCACTAAAACAACCTAGAGCGCGCGTCGCCGGTTAGCAGCAGTCGCTTCCCCTCCATCCTCAAACTTCTAGTAACGCAAGTGACCCGCACCTACAGTGCTCGAGCGCGTCAACGACGGCCGCTTGCGCTCAAAGTCTGCCCACATAGAAGCACATGATACTCTCGCTACTGACTCCCTCTTCAGACTTTCTCTCTCTCTTTCTGCCGGTCTTTACGGACATCTTTAACTTATGGCACTCGCGCGCATCGATGACGACCACTCACACCCGCGGTTTTCTCATACAGGAGCGCGGGGTTAACCTCCATCACTACCTCCCCCTCTACAGCTTTACTTTGTCGGTCACCACGGCCACTTTACACCTACAGTGCTAGTGCTAGTCAACGATGACCGTTTCTGCCTACGGTATCTATGCAGACGTACGTCTTGAGAAACTACGGCAATTATGCATGTCAACAACGACAACTCTTGCCTACGGCTCACCATGTTCCGGACTTACTCGAGACCCTCTCTCTCTCTCTCTCTCTCTCCCTGTCCCTCTCTCTAAGAAACGCCAAGGCTCGGTATTATCGCGCTAAGTTCGAGAGTACTTCTAAAACTAGTGACCTATGGAATTTGGTCGGTAGACTAGGTCTCACTGGAT
>JAPYZE010004984.1:0-19153 GCA_030522805.1 Leptomastidea abnormis | reverse complement strand
CCGCCCCCCTGATGCTTGGCCAACCAATCGGATCGACCCGCAGCGAGTCATGGCGGCCCTCGTCAACGCGATATCATCGTCCCCGGTTTTCCAGCAAGCACTTTACCACCCTCTTTTTCACCCTATCTGCACCCTCCTCGCTCGCTTGCTTTGCCCAATTTTCTCTTATGCTCTCGCGCGTTCGCTTGTGTATATATATAAAGTGTGGGTGGAAGTTACTTAATAGCTTGGATTCGCATTTATATAGTTGTTGTTTCGAATTTTTAGGATCTTAAATTATCTGATTTACTTTTTTTAATTAATATATTTAATTTTATTAATTATATGCCTTATAGTTGGAATTGTAAAATTAATTTTATTTGGAAAAATTATAATTCTCATTTCTAAATTGAGAAAAAATTTTTTTAAATGAATTACAAAAATAAATAAAAATTATTAATTAAATTTTTTTTAAATGATTTAAAAATATATCAGATACACTCTTAATTCAAATTATTTTTAAAAAGAATAAAAATCATAAATTTTTTTTTCCACTTCCAAAAGTAAGCTGTAAAAAGCAATTATCGGTAAACCAAGTCATACCGAGAAGAACAAATATAATCCACTAAAAACATTATAGTTTTTACCAAGGTAAAGGACATACTCACAGAAAAATATATGTACCTATATCTTCTACGTAAAACTTCAATTACGCGAAAAGGTGAAAGTTTAGTACTTGACTTCACGGTCTTCATAGAATCAAAACTATATGTACCAGAGTAAACGATCGTTACACAAGTAGCGAAGGTCTACGTCTTCCGAGACATCTCTCAGGTGTCGTATACACTGCCGAGCTTCCGGTGACGGCAGGCAGCTAAAAAAAAAAGAAAAAAAAAGAAAAGAACGCACCAAGGTACAGCTGCTGATGGGGTAGTAGGCATACCTATATATAGGTAGACATTTTCGGAAGAAGATCAGAGTCTCTAAGAGTCAAGCAATAGTTCGGCCTAATAAGCCGAAACGAGCAGTCAGTAGTAGACGTAGACGGCAGTGGCGGTGGAGTCTCTTTAAGAAACTCGGACGAGATGAGAAGCCGAGTGGGTCGAGGTCGAGCGCTCCCGCGGGGCCTCATCCGAAAGCTGCGCGAGAACATCTATACAAGAGGGGGCCCCCTTTATACATACTCTCTCACCCCTGGGGGTGTCTATAGTGCAATGCGTCCTTGACACAATATTTTGACGGCTTGACTGGAGGAGAGCTGGATTAGCTATACATATAAAGAATCTAGCTTCCTATACCATAAAGAAACAATGTATATATATATAAGATAAGGTGAAAGGGGACCGCCTGAGGAGGCGCGTGCCACTATTAGCTTCTCAGCTTTAGCAAAGAGATGTTTTAGACTCTAAGAAGGGCAGGATTTAATATTGTTTATTTCTTTTTGTTATGACGCGCGAGGCAAGCTGTTTTGCCAACGATCCATTTAGTGTGTTAGTGTTAAAGGATCGCGTGAGATGCGCTTGTTAATGTGCTTGGTGGTGGTACTCTTTTCAGGTGAAAGTTGGGGACTCAGGTTGACTTGAGTGATCTTGAATATTTTCCAATAAGTCGAGAGAACTTTTCGTTTTTCATGGTTTTAAAGGTATTGCAATTATGCTCTCTTAATTTTAAAGGACACGTGCTAGGAAATGCTAGTTCTTAAAAGAGATTTCTTGTTGAATTTGGTAGTTCATGATTGTGTAAAAAAAATATGCGATTGGTAAGAATTGATTTTAAAATTTTTTTAAGCTAAAAATTTTTTTATACTTAAGCAATAGCTAAATAATATACGTAAAATAATATAAATAAACGTGTTATTAATTTTTTTTTATTAAGTTATAAATAACAATTCAAAAAAATACAAAATTTTATATGACTCCAAGTTAGATATAAATTACTTTTAAGCCTTTTTGACATTCTATTGAGTGTATGTCGGTATGATAGTGCTCAAGTAAAGTTTCAATCGACGAACGCTCGTAATTGAACGCACAACCTATGGATTACAAAATCGACGTTCTGCTGTCTAAGCCATACTTAGCTCCTAATAATGATAAATATAAATGCAAAATCTTACCAAAATGAAAAAAAAATTTTAATATGAATAGCTACAAGCAGAATAAAAAGACAATAGTTACATCAAAAGTGATCTGAATATTATAATCTTGAAAAATTGTAATCGTGCTCAGCAATAAATTAGCAAAAATCAAGTTGTCACAAACACAAACAATATCACAAAAAAAAAGATGAATAGGTACACTAATCGTTCGCCAGAGTCTCCTTCAGTCGTTCACAAGAAATATCAACACTCTCAGTTCGAGAAAAAGAAGAAGCCTCCTCCTACTACTCTTACATTTCTCCAAGAAGTAAGTAAAGGGAAAAAGAAAATTCTCTCTTTCTCTCTCACGTCAACGCGTCCTTGGTTAACACAACAGTAGGTTCTTGTCTTATACACAACAACACAGTGTATGTCCTAGTGTCCCAGAAAAACTAATAAATCGCCCGCGGAGTTCGCTTTCCTCCCGCGCGTTTCTTATATATACTTACACACCAGCTATATACATGTATATCCAACGTTTCCAAAATATTTAGCGCCTTCGTGTTAAATAAGTGGCACGCGCCAGAATCCCTCCCTTCCTTTTTTCCATCCCCTTTTTTCCAACCGTGAGAGACTACATTTCTTTCTCCCGGAGCCTAATTTTCCCGGAGCTTGGCGACGGGATACATTCGCCGAGTGTTCCAAGTGTGTTCGAAGATCGAGCTCTTGGTAGTCGTCCTTTTATTTCCTCCTGGTCATTGGCCTTGACCGGGAGCTGTAGACGATTCACTTGAAATTAGTACTGTCACTAGTTTTCGTTAAAACTGCGTTAACTGTTTTATTGACGTATAAGTAGCTTTGCTTATGTGTGTGTACAGAAAAAGAAAAATAATCGGATATTTCATACTTTTTGACTTTATGCAGAGGATTTGTAGATATTGATATTTTAGAAGATTATTTTTTTATTAATTTACTTTCTCTTTCAATTAAGATTATTTTTGGATAGCTATTTTTTATTTGATTTTGGTTTTAGAAAAATTGTTGTTCAACACGTCGTAAAAAAATTTCCACGATATTGTTAAAATTTTAGGCAAAAAATCTATGTAAAAAAAATATATTTTCAAGCATAATATTATATTTTTTTAGTCTTGTTTTCAAATTTACACTCTTACATAATAGTAGTAATATATTTAACTCAGCTTTGATTTGAGCTCTTTGTAAGGGAAAAAAAACAATTGAAAAGAAAAGAGTAATAGGGTTTACTGAGTAGCTGTTGACAGCTAGTCATGCGCAGATTTTCATGAGCAAGTCACGAAAAAATATTGGCCTGTAAATCTTGTTAAGCTTACACTTTCAATTTTTACTGCTTTCTTTTTTTTTAGGTCAGTAGTGGTAGCAAGTAGCATGGCAGCTTTCTCTGCAGTCAAAAAGAAATAATTTTTATTTTATTACGTTATGATAATCTTTTTGTTAACAATTTTGATGTATGAGTGATCTTTCAATTATTTGGATTAATAAGAAAGTGTTAAAATTTATAAAATTGTCGTGAAAAAATATATACAGTTTTTGGTAGAATCGTATCAAAGATTTTATTGAATCTTTTTTTAGATAAAAAAAAAATATAATTTTTCTAATAATTTTTTTAATAGTACTCTATTGAAAGTATTTTGCCAATTGAATCATTTTATTTCAAATTGATAATTTGTTATTCATTAGAAATAAAAGTAACTCAATATCTGAATATCTTCTATTAATAATAAATTACATTATTAGTTGAATTAAAAAGTCAGATGAAGTGACAAAGATAAGAAATCCTTTTATTTAAAACTTACTGTAATTGACTTTACAAATTACCCGAATATATTGACCATAAAAAAAATCAATATTAAGCGAAAACAATTAAACAGGGTAAATACAATAAATTAACAAATTTACAATCTCCACCCAGAAAATTTGCCTACTTCATATACATATATATTCAAACCTGTACCCAGTGTGCATAGTCGCTAATTATCTGTCACAAATTTTGCCAAAGATGACAAATGATATTTTTTTCTCTTCCATATAGGTATATACGCTTCTCTCTATACCTTATATATATACTACAGGTTTAAGATTTCCAGTGTCGTATTTCTAATCTCTGTAAGAGAAACAGGTAAGAAGAAAATATAAGGTACCTAAGGCAGAGAGAGAGCCAAAGTCAGAGAGAGAGAGAGAGAGAGAGAGAGTGTAATACGTTATTAGTCGCGTCGTTAACGCGTGTATAGGCCAAAAGTCGAAAAGTCAGTGCCATGAACAAACAAACTCCTTCCGGCCCTAAAAGGCTTTTCCTTATTATTCGCCGGCGCTTTCTTCCTTTTTCCTCCCCCCATCCCTCTACAGCACGAATCGAATATAATGGCACTGGGTCATTTCGGTTCTAAATCATCTTAATTTATTTTCCACGTCATAGCGTATATATACTTATATTATTATATATAGCCGTACGTTTTTGTACAAATTGACTTTTCACCCTTGTCTTTTTGGCCTTTTTTTCTGTAGTCAGTTAGGAGTTTGGTTTACCGATTTTGCACCCGATCTCATCATTGCTCCAAATCATACTTACAACGTTCCTGTATATATTTTATACATGAGACAGTAGGTAACTATTTTTTTTCGTTTTTAGTTTTTTCAAAATTTTACTATTGACTCATTTTTTTTAACTTTATTGTAATTATCATTATTATTCTTAAAAAAAAAAAAGGTAACAAATTGAAAAACCAAGTATTATCATTACCTTACCGTAAATCCACAAGCATTTTCTCAAAAATCTTTCCAATTGACCTCTTATTCTTAAAAGTACACATCTTAATCCTTATCTAAAACAAACCAGAAAGCGATACTCGTTCAAAGCATATCAGTTCCATTAGCTAATAGCCTAAAAACTGACGAGCTACTAATCTCAACCTGTACAACAACACACACCAAAGCTAGCCAAATCTCAAGCTCGTTATTTCTACTGATAATCCTCAAACTCATGTATATAAGGATTCGTAAAGAGAAAGTTGTCGCTTTTTTTGTCCATCCCGAAATTCCAGCCCTTAGAAGCTCTGAAATCGCGGACAAGAAAGAAAGAAAGAAAGAGAGAGAGAGAGAAGCCCTCGTTAAGGTTCATGCGTTTCAAGGCTACGCAAGCCGCGAGAAGAGCAGGAGCAGCAGGAGCTGCAATTCTATGTGACGCTGCAGCTTCGACTACACACATACATATACACACTCACGTATATATACTCTTGGAGTTGCTGATGGTTGAGTATAACATCAGCAGGAATAGAAGCAGCAGCAGCAGCGGCAAGCTACCGTGCTTCCAAATTTCTCGATGATTTACGAAGGGCCTGGCGAACGAGCAAGCGTAGCAGAGCCTCTCTATATATATATACTGAGTTATGCGCGCGGAGCAATAAGCCAGCCTCATAAAATAATAAACCGTCTATTAGAGAGGGAGAGAGAGAGAAAGAGACGGGGGGAGGAAAAATGGAAGAGAGAAGACTCTTTTTCCGTCGAAGGTTTCGGTAGGCCTCCAGAAAGAATGAACAAGAGAGAGAGAAAGAGGACTGCTCTCTCGCGAGGAGGTTCCAGAAGAGAAGTCTTGTGCTGAGCAAGTTTTGCGTTATTTATAAGGGGTAAGAGAGAGAGAAAGAGGGATGAGGCTAAAGGTTGCGATAACGAGCAAATAAAGGAGACTATATTATGTAAGATGGAACGAATGAGGTAAAGATGAGAGTCTGGTGTTTATGACATTATCTTATCTTATGTTCAAATTCAAAGGCAGATTTGACTCTTTTTTGTATTTTTAATTATTTTTAAAGTTTTTGTGAATTTGAAAAATATGTTTTATTTTATTCTCTGTTTTTTTCTTTTCTCGTTAAAAAACATATTTTAAGTCAGATTGTGAATTTAAATTCTACATTATTGATAATATAAAAAAAATGTTACAGCGACATAAATTTTAATACATAAAATAAAAAAAGTTTATTAAAAATATAATGAAATTAAACATTTACTTCGTAAAGATCTTATTTTCTTAACAGAGTTAATATCAATGAAAAGCTCGTCGATTCTTTTAAAAGGGTCTTAGATCTCGGACGTTATAACGTTAAATTTAACCTGCCAATCCAAATAGCCAAGAGAAGCAAGCAACTACATCGTTTTACCTCAACATATTATATATATATATAAGCAAGTCTGTCGTAACGAAAGACACCGCGCGGGTAACGCTTCTCTTGTTGCGAGTGTGTGAAGTAGACTACGACGATAATTTATTTGGTCGGCCGTTGGGATTTACGTTTGCTTGATATTGGACGATGAATCAGGTTCGTTCTGACGGTATTAACTTGGTCGACGCACATTGGCGTTTGTGTATGTGTGTGTGTTTCTGTTATGTTCTTACCTTTATTAGTGGATATTCTGCGAGATTGTATATCGTATACAGGAGATGACCAAGGAAGATGCCCTTTTACGGTGGTGTGTCTTACCTCGTCTTGATGGGATCTACTTCGATCCTAGCTAACTATATTATGTTTATAGAGGCTATAGTTTCAGCCTATTTCATCAACTTATACGCGCTGGACGTCGTAATTCGTTGATTCGATTAATTTTGTTTGAATTTTTGGATGTTAAAGAAATGCTTGTTTTATTTTTGTTTAAATTGATCAATAAAGTCTTAGTCTTATTCTTTTTTTAAAAAAAAATATAAATATATTTTATAATTATTATTTACTTTAACATTTTAGTTTTCAACAAACGTGTAAACAAAATGTATCTATAATTTAAATTTTACTTTGTAAAATTTTATATCTTGTT
This sequence comes from Leptomastidea abnormis, assembly GCA_030522805.1. Classification (NCBI taxonomy): domain Eukaryota; kingdom Metazoa; phylum Arthropoda; class Insecta; order Hymenoptera; family Encyrtidae; genus Leptomastidea; species Leptomastidea abnormis. The sequence continues at coordinate 12,261 of JAPYZE010004984.1, read as the reverse complement.
TTATTTAAATGTTTTATAATTGCTAAACCTTTTTTTTTTTAACAACATAAATTTAAGATGTCCTAAATTAAATCTCTTTTATAACCAACGAAGTTTTAAAGTATTTAAAGTTTATGAAAATTGAAGTTGCTTTACAACTGAAGTGTACTAACAATATTAACATAAGATAATCCAAAGAGACTATATAGACCTTTCCTTTCGAATTTTGTAAACTCAACGATTTTCAAACACAGTTTCCTGTTGTAACTACTTTGAAAAAAAAGCTCAAAAAAAAAATAAGTTGGGGTTTAAATAGTAGGATTAACCAGATGAAAAAAAAAGGGTTGACGAAGAAAGTATCCCTGTTGTAACTTTCCTTGTCATAAACCACCGAAGTTCCGTCAAAGCGCCACGAGCTCTGTTTTTCAAAATCAAGCCATTGCTCCTATAGAGTAAAAGAGAAAGTGAAGCAAAGGAAAATTTTCTCAAGAGACAATATAGAAAAAAGGATGCGCGGGAAATATCGTCTACTAGCAAAAAAAAAAAAATTGAAAAAAAAAGAGAAGGAAATTATGGGTGCAAACATTCAAGTCAAACCTTATGTTCACGCGGATTAGTTGCTTTCGTCGACTTATCCTACATACAAAATAGAGAATAGATTGTCGTCGTAACTTGAGAAAGTTGCGTTTCTTTGCACAAGTTATAGTTATACACCACCGGATCAGATAGTAAACCAAAATAAAACCATTTTTGGGATTTACAGTCTACGTTGAAAAATATGTGTTTTGCTAAGATGAATGGCTACCCTTTAGCTTTCATTTACTTTCATTCTAATGTTCACAATGTTACCTTACAAATTTCACTTTTTTTCAAATTTTTGTTGGAATGAGTGTATGTTATAAGTAAAGTTTAATATTTCTTATAAATTCTAATTTCAAAATACTTTTTATCAAATTACTTTTGCTGACAGTCCCAGCTGTAAACCTGCAAAAATAAACATCGATATAAAAATTAATAAATGTACCAATAATTTCATAAAAAAAAAATTATTTTCGCAATATTTTTAAAAAAAAAAAAGTATATAAAAGGTATAAGTTAAAAATAAAATATTTAAAATATTTGACTTTTTAACGATATAAAGAATTACATCGAAAGAAGAGTAATAAGAGACTGTTAAATATGACAAATGTACGTTATTTACAATACCCAGCCTACAATGACGCAAGGGCAGATACACCAAAAATCTCTATCGTCTTCAAGTCTACACTTACATATCCTCATTTTGTAGATAGGATTGAAACCAGAACTCTCTCTCTCTCTCTCTCTCTCTTCAACTCTCGCGCATTATGCACTCATAAGCAGCAAGCAACATAACATGAAAAGGTCGCTGCTTCGCATAAATACACACATAAACTCATAAAGGGGGGAGGGGGAGTGAGGGGGCATGCCCTGGCTAAAATTTACGAGTTAGAATATCCCTCTCGCGATATCCCATAGAGAGCAGCGTTCGCATCCAATGCAGTTCACTTCCTCCTCCACCTCCTCCTTCTACTCCTCCTCCTTCGCGTCATCTTCGAGAATCCCGGTGTGCGCGGTTATTCTCCAGCTGTCCGCAGAACGAGCTGCTCGCATATAGCTCTCAATCGCAAAAGAGAGAGAGACCCCCATGGCCGTTACAAGGTCGTATTTATAATATACAGGGTTGGGTATGAGACCGGCGTTATTACCGCATGCGGTAAACCGAACCGGGGCCCGCTAACTTTCACGCACGGCATGTCTTACCGATGTTTTTCGTATGACCATCCTCTATGTCACTCTTCTTTTTCTTCTCTCCTCATTTTTTTTTCTTCTTTCGGTACCATAGCTGCTGCCGTAGTAGTAGTAGTAGTAGTGTTGTTCCGTGCTGGGTCTGTGTATATTGCCCCTGTCGACAAGGTCATCGTACGATTGTCTTCCCTCTTATGGATATGACGAATGTTTGCGCTTTATATATACCACCACCACCACCGTAGGTTCTTTTTGCCTGTGGCTAAAACTTGGCATTTTACAGAGGCTTCCGATATTCGCGCCCCGTCACGAAGAGATTCTTATTTTTTTTTCTTACAAAAACACACTTTGACGTCGCCACACACATACCACATTGGCACGTCCTGCTGATTTTGACGGATTGTTGGTTATTTGTTGTTTTCAGGATATACCTATATAATATTACTATTTTGGAATTTAGAAAGTTTTGAGGATTTTGACAAAAAGCTGTTAGAAAAGCTTTTTTTTTGTATTTATTCTCCAATAAATTGATCATATTTCAAATGTCTGTTTTAATTGAAAAAAATAAAATTTAATTTTTTAATAGCTGTAAAATAATTTAATAAAAGTGTACAGCAACTTCAATTCGACTCTTTGCCAATCATATTAAATTCAGTATTTATAAGCTTTACAAATTTGTCGCACACAACTATATCGAATAATCCACGACTACACGATTTACTACATATGAATCAGAAAAATGATGACGCACTCGAAGATCACCTAATAATCCAAATTCGAATATATGTATGTACACCAGTATCAAAACATCATCGCTATGAGAATTCACTATCTCCCAATACGTATTATAAGCGCAATAAATCGTGCGGTAAACGAGGCTTTCCCACCGTCATATACATAGAACCTTCCCAAATCATTTGAAATTAATTCCCATAACCAATCGTTCGATATTAGGACACATCGATCGGATATATATAGTCACTCGTGTATACGCACGCCAATATCGAACAGTCGTCAGTCGTAGTATATAGATTCGCTTTCCATGGCTATACGATTCGACACGCGCGTGTATAAGCGCACTTACACGTATACCCGCAGTATACTCTATATACTGTTACTTTATTTATTGTCGAAGACACGTTTTATTGCCTGATATCGAGTTGGTCTATATGTTAGCTGGTACAGTTTATATGCAGGCCAAGTGTATAGTTGGGAAAAATATTTGGGATGTGTACATGTTTTGGTTTCGATCTGTATATATAGGTATACAGAATGGTGGAGAATTTCGATCGGATTTTTCGTGTTTTTCGCGCTTTAATTTGGGGGTGGTGTGAGAATATTTTGGAATTGTTACAGAGAGGGTGACGATATTTGTGTCGATTGAATTACAAAAAAGTACGATGATAGACATTAAATGGTGGTAAATTTTGATGGAAATTAATTTGACAGGTTGATACTTTTTTTTTTATTTTAAGAGAGATATTATATTTTTTTACTCAAAGTATCATAAGTACAGTTGATATTCCAATATATCTTAATATCTATTTGCATTAGATAATTTTTAACCATCTAAATTTTCTCCCATAAAAAATATAACTATATTTGAAATATTTACTTTTTTTACAACCATCGCAAAAGCTTCCGGTGTTCCGAAAAAAAAAAGAACTGTGCTAAGCCCATGTTTTTATTTTCTCTTATACACACGCATATATAGAAAAAGAAAAGGAAGCACACTCTTAATTTCTTCACAACCCTTCGACTATAGGCCATTAAAATTTTCTTTTTCTAAAAAATCTCCTTAGAGTCATAAATACAGCAATATATACTCAACATAACCCTATGAAAATTGCCGAACGAGGCATATGGTCAAAAAAAAAAGCTTAAAATAATATATCGCGGAGAAAACCAGAAGCCCGGCAAAACCTACGTGTCCGGCTTATGTCTCTTCCCATTTTCAGATCTAGAAGAAGAAAAAAAGCGGCTTATCCATATTTGAGGCGCGGTAGCTGACCAAAAGGAGTAACATAAAAACTTGGACAAAAAAAAGTTTATACCTAAAGGATGCAGAAAGGATTGAGTTGAAGGGTGAAAAAAAAGAGGTAGAAAGACACAACAGCAATTTTTCGGTACATGTAGTAAGCGTGAAAAAAAAAAATTCGGCTACCAGAAAAGGGTTGACTCCTTTTAACGAATATTAACTGCTGTACCCCTCGTAAAGTGTTCGTACTCTCGATTGGACGTGTAAGCGACGGTGGTAGTGTGGGCAGCAGCTTTCCGGATTTTTCAGCTTCCAGCAGAGCGGCGCGTTTGATTATCTAACAATCTGCTAGTATAGGTGAAAAAGGGTGAAGAAAAACTTTTTTATGACTAAGGATTTTTTATTTTTATTGTTATATTTTAGTCAATATGAAGCTGTTAATTTATCGTAATTTTTTTTCTTTAGCAGGTTATCGTTTTCAGTGTAAATCGTTAAAAACTTATTTCTTTATAAGTAATATAAAATATAGACTTGATACTTCCTTTTTTTTATCTTTTTAAAATTATGTATAATAATTTGACTACAAGGAATTTAAACCTATAGCTCAAGTTTTAAAATATAATATCATCTTTCATAATAAAAAAAAAAAAGTTAAAAAATAACTAAATCTATGTCTATACTACTAAAATAATAACAATAATCTAAAAAAAAAATAATATAATGTCTTGCTGCAACATTATACAAAATTGTAATATCACGATATAATCCATATTGTCACATAATCCCAACATCTAAAAAAAGAAAAAATCACTATAAAACCTATACATAATCCAAGTCACGCACCCTACATTTAAAAAAAAGTAGATGATCAACCGTTAAATTCATCTAACATCCTCCGCAAAATAATATACCTCGCATTCACAAAAAACATTCATACACACACCCACCCAATATTCCCCAAAATAGCCCTATAGCATCTTTTCTTGTTGGTATTCCTATTGCAGACTCATCGATTGACATGCCGCCGCAACTGCAGCAGCATCAGTATAGCTTATACAACTCTGGAGGTCCATGTCTATACAGATAGGTACACAACAGAGAGGAGGCGTTTTCTAAAACGTAAAGTTTTGACTTTTCAATCACAACAACTATACGAGCATTCAAGCGCCGTATCTATATATGCAACGCATTCATATTACACCTTTCGTCACGCCTTACGACCTCGAAGCTGCTGATGCTGCTGCTGCAGCTTTACACAACGGATGCGGATGTATACGCGAGCTGTTGTTGTTGTTCATTTTGACGAAAAAGCCCATGGGATGTAACATAATACGTACATACTGTCTATTTGGCATTTTTGCCTGGTCAGCTGCTGGTATACGCGCGTTCTTGCTTTTTCTTTTTCTTTTTTTTTTTCTTATGTTTGTTAGATGTCATCAATTTGTTTGTTGAATTTTTTATCTGCTCAAGTCTTCCAATTTTTATAAAAAATCTATAAAATCAATGAAAATTGAAAGTATTAGTTAGCAATGCGATTTAAAGAAATTAAAATTCATATAATTAAAACTATTATTCAAAATAGCTCTCTGACAAAAATCTGAGCAGCAGTTTTCATAAATTTTATTTAAAAATATATAAATAATTATTACATAATCTCTTCATACTAAAAACTATAAACTGAACTAAAATTCTCTCTCAGTACACATCAATACATCGTAGAGCAATAAAAACTCAACACATCCATCTGGTACTATACCTTATAAAACCATCTCTCTTCTGTACTAACATCTCTTTAACTAACATCCTAAAACAATAAGCAAGCAATAAACAAGAAACTTTTAAGTAACGATCGTTTTCGGTTTTCACACAGCAAGTGTTCAAAAAAAAAAAAAAAATATAATGTACCTATACATTTGTTGACACCCTGCTGTACTTGTACGTGTACATTACGAAAAAGAAATGCGCAAATATTGTCGTTGTCGTCCTGTCGTGAAGGTATAAAGGCTACTGAAAAAAGGGGGGAAGGTGCTGGGGGATATGAGAGCGTAAGGAAGAAGTTAAAAAAAAAAAAAGAAGACCACCTGATGGAGACGTTGACTGCTGTTACGACGGGCGGTCTATAGACTGCGCGACCAAGCCCTGTCAAAATGATCTCTGGACCCAAAATGAGAAGATAAGCTGTATAATAGTATAAGTTTGGGTTCTCGACTCTCTCTCTCTCTCTTTTTTCCTTTCTGTGTGTGTGTGTGCGTGTATGTATGAAGAAAAGAATGAAACTTTGATTTATTTTAGCGCTAACTGCAGCAAGTCGTTTGTGTGTGTGTGTGTATGTGTGTTTCGCGTTTGGAAATATTTCCGGGTGTTCTCCTACTGTTTCCTCAGTTACAAAGGCGGACGAGACACTCAAGTTTTGAAAATTCTTTGCTTTGACAGACGGTGAAGGCGTTTGATCTTAAGAATTTCGACTTTCTGTTTTCAAATATTTTCGTTCTTTCATCTCAAGATTTGCGGTAAATTTAGTAAATACTATAATTTAATATGATATTTAATAATTTGATTCAAAAAATAAAATTTTTATATTTCAACTAAACGAAATAATGAGAAAGATAAAAATGTTAAGACAATCGTTATTTCGCGTTAACAGAACAAAAATAAGAGAAATGTCTTTTATATACCGTCGATTTTCCCATAACAAAAGTCATTTTGTCAAATTCTCGTCTCTCCCTTCTTTCAGACACGCGTTCAATCGATCGATCGATGAACAATCAAAACTTTGGGGCAGGTCCTTTAACACACGAGCTCCCTCTCTCTCTCTCTTTTGTATGTCTAATAGTTTTGTAGATAAGATACATAATCCGTCCGATGCATACAGACACAAGCATCTATTTTCTCGATATATATCTATATATACATACGCAAGCGAATCTTATCAACGATATACGAATATGTATACCTATATATATCGAAGGGTGATAGTGCATTACGTAACATAGTAGCCTCTTCTAAACATTGTAATCCACTATAGAACGTATAGATATACATATATTATACGTATGAACGTTGATAGGGGATACGGATATGATTCTTGTATAAGGGGCTTAAATTGGATATTAATATTTCATAAACTTGACTCTCTATATCGACTGATGCGCTAAAGCATCTCTCATTTGATACTCCTCCCCCCTTTCTCTCTCTATTATACATCGTCACTCTATTATATACCAAGCGCACATGTGTATATGTGCTTGGGTGCGGAAGTGATTTCGAGAGTTTTACAAGCGATTTTATCGTGTCGCACAGGCATGTATATATGTATATATATATAAGCAAGTATATAGTAAGCGATGCTCTTGCTAGCTCCCGCGGGAATTTATTACCGGCTAATGGTTATTGATGTCGATACGATTTTATTGAGTTTCAGGGCCTGATATTTTTATCCGAAAAGTATATATTATATACGTCTTTCTCTTTTTCTTATACTTTCTCTATGGCTTTTCTTTTCTTCTTAAGCTGTCGTGTCGACTGAATATTCTCATTACTCCTCTCTCTGTATATGTGTGTGTATACTTCTGAGCATATCATTTTTATTAATTTGTTCCTTTTCTTTTTCACAAGATGTATGTGAAGATTTTCGTTGAGTTTAATAAGACATGAGAGTAATTTGTAAGAGAATATAGCATTTATCAATCAATAAACTCTTACTGCTGATATATACAAAATATATATTTTTATCTAATAATTCAAAGAAAATGTTATTTATGTAAGATTAAATAATTTGTCAATGACTGACGTAAAATTAGCTAATAATATTTTTTTTTTTTAACGTAAAAGATAATATAATTTTTCAATTATCTCCGTCAAAGATTTATCATCAACAACAGAGTCATTATTTTTTTTTCTTTTCTACTACGTGTGTATTACAGTAGTCGTACATCTATAATCGCCTACGAATATCTCACCGTCTTTTATTTTTTTTTTCACATTTTTTTTCTTATTTAACACCTTACCTTCAATCTTCAAATATTCCAAAGATACTCGTAAAAAAAAAAATTCTTCAAGTTCTCATTCATCATACCTATAGGTCTATCGCTTTTATGCTATACTCACCGTACCATAAAAAAAAAATCTTAAAAAACAATTCAACTTGGAAAACTGACTTCGCCGGCCTTTTTTTTTTTTTAAAGACGATCGCGATACCCTAGCTGTTTTACGACGTTACGAGAGAAAATTTCGGTAGGCCCCTTTTTTAAAAAAGAAAGAAGAACTTCATCTTACTATATAGGCAGCATAATTTTTTTCAATGATTTTTTTACGCCTACTAGACAAAACGGCTCATTTTATATTTACGACCGTAGATTAGTGTTTTTTTTTCTTCTTCCATTCCCCTTCTCTCTATCTATTTCTCTCTTTTTTAACCGTGATTCTCATCAAGGTATATTACTTTTACCAAATTTCGAAAGAGTTTATGATTTTATGAGTTAAACGACCAGAGAGTAGTGAGTAGTCTCGTACATCATCTCCTCTCTTTTTCGCTAAAAGATAACACACAGCATCTGTACTCTCCAATATCAGACCAATTACACAAACGAATAAAAGTCAGACAAAGCTGCCTATAGAAAATAGTACAATATCAACATATCCTTGCTAATTTCTCGTGGTCATTTTATAAATCAGCACACAGCACGTTAAATCTAGCCAAAACTTAAACGACTTAATCGTCAGGAAATTATATACCTTTGAAAAATCTATTCTAGCATTAAATCAAACGCGTTAAAGCACATCGATTCCTATTCGCTCTTTATTCACCCACGCTTACTAGAAAAATAGCCGGTTCGCGTTACAATTGATCAGCGCAGTTGCCTCTTAATAGCACACAGTCGACTGTAAAATCATTGAATCCCCTCCCCCCCTTCTCATATTACATGTGTGTGGGTATCGCACGCGTCGAGCCACAGGAGGTTACCAAACTAAACCCCTAAGCCAGTTTACGCCCATGTTAATGCGGCCCATGTGTTCGACTCCACCCCACTACGTCAAATATATCTATACATACACGCAAACTAGGGGGTCTCTCTACTCACTTTGCGTCAAGGGGAAAGTCAATTGAGAAAGAGAGAAATTGTGTGTGCATGTATGTGAGTGTGTGTTGGGATTTCTGGATGAGCAAGAGGATTATGTATAAAGTTTGGATGCTGTGTGTGAGAGATAGATGGTCGTTAATAATACGGAGGAAAACGTGATGGTTATAAACTGATTTTCAAATTGAATTTAGAACTGGTTCTAGATGTTTTTTTTTTTTTTTTTTTGTTTTTTTTTTTTTTTTTTCGTTGATGAAGGGAGACGAAGGGGGAGTGAGGTTTTCAGAGAGTAATGAGTATGTGTTTATCCTGAGCTGTCAACATTAGATAGTTTCATTTTTTTTTTTTTTCATCTTATCTTAAATTGAAAGTAGTTAGTTTTTGATATTAAGACATCTTTTTTTTCAATTTGAATGAAATTTCAATTATTAAATATTTTAATTAATAATATTTTTTATAAAATATTTTTTTAATTTGTAAAAAATTTATTGTTAAAGGTATATAAGGTTGACGAATAAAAAGGAACAACAAATAATTTTAATTTAAATGTCAGTTTTATATTTTTCTTTGGATTACCTAATAATATAGGCACAACTATAGAAATATATACAGACATACATTTATAAATAACATTTATTACGTTATATCGCATTTTATTTTTTTTAGCGTAATATTAATCCGTATTTTTATTTTTATTTTTTTTAATTTGTAATCGAGGGAACTGTAATTTTCAACTATAATCTAATTTATCGATTAAATAATTATCAACAATAAAAATTAATAGTTACAACCTTAAATACATCCCATATTTTCACACACACACGCAGAGACATAATCTATATAATATATTCACACCGAGTCACACAGAAAAACATTGTCGAATTTTTCTTTTTCCACTCATTCAATCTTAAAATTATTAGGTACATCCATCCATTTAAAATTAATAATAAACATATCACACTTGGTCAACAAGTCTGTACAATTCTTAAATGCTAAAATTCACATTACATGCTTTTATATTTACAAAATTCTTTTCCTCATTCTGTCTCTTTCTTAGTACATTGGATGTGTATCGATAAATACATATAATTCGCTGGTTTGTTCGTTGACAATGAGGAAAAAGAGATTATTATTATATAAAAGATTAGGGGGGAAATAAGAGTGAGAAGGGGGGGGGCAGTGAGATCGACGAATTATACTTAATAACTACGTATCCTATAATACATCGCTATTTATTTACAAAAGTCTTCTCTGTACAGCTGCGGAGATTTGCGAAAAACTTGGCTTTGATGATGTAATGGTGCAAGTATAAGTTAATAGTCGCGTGTCTGCCCGCAGAGTTTAACAAACCGAGATATATAGCTCAGTCTGTATATGTAATTTTTTTTTTTTTACACACTTTAAACGACTAAATTAAGTTAAAATCAAAAGGTTGAATTTATTATTTCAACCAATTTCGATGTTATATGTATCGTGTAAATGTTTGTATGCGTTTGTACTAAAATAATACAAAATTTTTCTTAAAACAACATTCATGACACATTTAAAATTCGTTTTATCAATTTGCTGAGGATACACCACTTTGAACCCCCCAAAATTAAAGGTTTTATCAAAAATTTTGATAAAAAATAAAAATAAAAAAGGATTTTATGAAATTATTAAATTTCATAGAAAAATAAATGAAAAATTACTTGAAATAAAAAAGAGAACAAAAATTTAACTAATAAATAAATAAATCATTTTTAAACCCAAAATAGAAAAAGAAAAAAAAAGTTATAGCATGTTACATGCTTTTTTTTAAAAAAAAATCTTATAATTAGTCGTTATCAATGTGAAAAAAAAAAACAAATTTCAAATTTAAAAAAAAAAGAAGAAAAATAATCAAAATAACAATTCTACACACATTAAATGTGTAAAAATAGGTATGTGTAAAACTTACAGACTCGGTTTAACAGTACATTCCTTTTTGCAGATATCATTTTTATAGGGCTGAAATAATTTCGGCGGGTCGTTTTTAACAATTTTTTTAGTAATTCCAATATCACGCGTGGGACTTACAGAAGTGATAGGTGAATTAGCATAACTGACCGGCATAATAACTTTGCTCTCGTTATAACAATTAGCAGGATGCATATGATTCGCATGAATATTGTCAAGCGAAAGATTGAGACTCATGGGTTTGCAAGCAACCGGTGCTACGAGCCGTTTATCGATTAATCCAGATTGGGGTGAAGATCGAAGAGCGGTATTGTTGGTAAGATTGCCGTTGTAGTCGCAGTCGCTAGACGACGCGTCGCTGTGCGCGGGGCTAAGTTGCGAGGCGAGTATGGGCTTGTGATGATAGATAGGGGAGGATCCGGGTGAGCCTGCCGGGTAACCTACGCTGCTGGTAGTGCTGCTGTTGCTGTTGGTTGTGGTACTACTGCAGGTAGTGGTGATGCTCGCGTTGCTGCTTACCGCGGATCTATCCAGGGGACTGGTAGCGTAGCTGGTCTGTACCGGGCTGGGTATTTGAGACGCGCCGGGTACCAGAGCGGGTAAATGCAGCGGGGACATAGCAGCAGCGTGATGGGGATGATGCGCTTGGGGGTGGTGATGATGATTCGGGGGTGTGAGCAAGTGTGGATGTGCCGCGGGTGACAATATATGCGAGTGCGGCCGGTGTAGCGCACCGTAAGGGGAATAGCGGGTGGCGTAATAACTCGCGGTATTGTAAGACGGTCCTATGTGACTTGGTGGCAGTCCTGCTGTTGGATGATAACTCGGTGGTAGTGCTGCTGCCGAGGCAGCGGCTAATAGAGCACCAGCTATTGTTGGGTCTGTGTAGAAACCGTATGGCCAAATGACTGCCATACGCTGTCGCTTGTCCTTCATGCGACGATTTTGAAACCAGACCTGTAACATGAAAAAATTCACAAAAATTCCGTTATGCCTTGTTAACTTTCTCATACACCTTTGTGTATAAATGTGTGTTTATTTGTGTATGTATGTATGTATCATCGGTATTTTTTTTTTATTTTCTATATACATAATTTTCTTTAGCTTATTGAACTTGATTGTTACCATATATAAGTTTCTCTCTATTATGTATAGATGTATGTATAGATGTTTTGGGACCCGAAAAATTTGAATAATAGAAACCGCGTTGACTCGATCAGCATCCGGAGCCATATTTAGAGGGAATAATAAAGCACGCGACCTTAAACGTCTTCCAAAAGAAAAAGAAAAAGGCGGTCCACAAAAAAAAAAAAAATTTCTAGGGTGGGAGAGAAGGGATAATGGGGCTGGCGCTGAATTAGCCCCCCTAAAAAAAAAAATTGTAAATGGCGTGAAGTAAGCGAGAGTAGTAATAGTAGTACCAGAGCGTGCGCCGTCGGCTAAGATCAGAGATCCAAATTTCGTAGAATAGAAAACGGGGGCTACGTCTCATTGCCTTTAACACCCCGCTCTTTCTTTCTC
>JAPYZE010004983.1:0-16317 GCA_030522805.1 Leptomastidea abnormis | reverse complement strand
ATATATATTATATGCGACGACTTGTGTGTCGTAGAGTCGACCGATGCATTAACGCAATATGAAATTCATGACGCGCAACGCGAGTTGCTAAGTATTAAATTGCTATAGTTTTAATCGTCGCTGTATGTGCGCTCAGTCATCGTTTTGTCGAAAATATAACACGCGTGCTTTGCATACGTTCATACACTTATATTCTACCTCTACGATTTAGTTTCAAAAGCCAATTTTATCCACTGCTCTCTCTTCTCTCTCTCTCTCTCTCTTACTCTTTTTCTCTCTCTCTCTCTCTCTCTCTCTCTCTCTCTCTCTCTCTCTCTCTCTTATTACATATTTGAAAGTAAGGCGCTTATTCATCGCTTTCACTGTGTACTTACTGCGTAAATTTTTGATTTTTCGGCTTTTTTACAGTAGTAGCTGAAGTGCGTGTAGAATTAAATTATGACTATATATGCAAAACACCGTTTAAATAGAAATGATAGAAAGGTCCAATATTGAATTTTCAAGTTTTGATGATTCTTATTAAACGACTTTTTCTCTCTCTCTCTCTCTCTCATCTTTACTCAAACTAAAGTTGTAAGTGCGCTGCTGCTATACGTACACAATATGATATTACCAATAAAGTGGTGTAAAGTAAAGTTTCGTAAAATACATATCGCTTGTTTAATCTTTGTTCTTAACTTTAATAAGAGTACTTTCGAAGAAGGGGCTTCTCCCCCCCCCCTCTCTCCTTTCCCCTCCTCTACGTTATCTAGGCTGTTACTGCTCTTTCACGATTACCAAAGAAAACATCAGCTCTCCTTTCCCTCTTTCACTTTTGATTAATGGAAAACGCTTTATCCAGTTTAATCACGCAAAACGTAAAATAGAGTTTTGAAGCTCGGAGTATATACCAAGTTTGAATCACGTGCCAAGAGTTTTCGGCAAATTTCTCTTATTCGATCTGACAGTAAACGTAGATTTCTTGCGCCAAATCTACAAAAAAAAAAAAAAAAAAGAAGAAAAATATTATCAGTTTTAAAATCTCTGACTACAACTTATGATCATAGCGTATAACTGTTTATTTCACATGCATTTCATTACGGAATAAACGCAGAAAAATACTCCAAGAGATAAACCAATAGAGAGAAACAAGAAAGAAGTTGGAAAAGAAGAAAAAAAAGGAGAAGAAGAAGAAGAAGAAGAAAACAAGTTAAGTGTACTTGGTTTCTCTCGTTTCTTTTCGTTTTGTTTCAACCTGAGGGAGGTTGAGGAGAATAGAATTGAAGTAGCAAGCCAGGCTGTGTGTATATAGAAGTGGTATAGCGCCGGCAGTAGTAGCAGCAGCAGCAGCAGCAGCAGCAGACGGCGCACGTTTGTCCTGCAATCTTCTTCTTCTTCTTCTTCTTTCTCCCTTTCCCATCCCCCATCTATATACCGCTGCGGAACGTTGAGTGCGAGTGGCATACGGCGATTAACCTTTTCTAATCGTCGCCAACTTTTTTCATTTTATCACTTTACGGTTTTATCGAACGTACTATAGGGAACGTGCCGGCGCGCGCGTCCGAGCTTATGGCTTAAAGCGAAAAGAGAAGGTTAAGGAAAATTGACAGGTTGACGCTGTTTTTTTCTCGTATCTTTTTTTTTATTATTTTTTTTTTTTTTTTTACATTTTTATATTTTATATTTTCTATTTTCCCAGAGTGCTTTGCTAATGAGGTGAGAGTTCAAAATATGTATATAATTGTACTTTCTTTTGTGCGAGGCAGAGAATAAAATGAAGAGAAAAAACGAAGAAGAGAAATGTAAAAAGGTAGAGAGAAAGAGAGAGAGAGGGAGAAAAAGTAGAGGAGATGAGGATTAGAATGGAAAGGCAAGGTCAGGCGTGGAAAGTAAGCCGTTGAAAAAACATCGCGTGAAAATAGCGGGGTGGAAAAAATCGTAAAAGAGATTCTCTTTTCTGACTTTTTCTCTCGGGCGTTTTGTACTTCCAAATTTAATGACGCGGTCGTAAATGCGAAAAATTACCTGAAATTTTCCTGCCTCTCGCGCTTGCCTCTTTTGTGAACTACTCGTGTAATTTCTCTCTCTCTCTCTCTTTCTCTCTCTCTCTCTCTTGCAGTTTAACGACTCCGCTGACGATCGACTGACACATTAAACAAGCCCTTTCCAAAATATGACAACCGAATCGTACAATATACACTGTATATAATACGTGCTTAGAACAATACTTGACAAGATAATTAATAAATGTGTCAATCGGGTCATTAAATAAACGTTACAGCACACATAAAAGCTTTATCTCATGTCCATCAACCGAGAGCCAGGAAAATTATCAGAAGAGCTTTGTATTCATTCATGTAAATTTGATTTTCATATAATAGAAGTACAAGTTGAATTTAAATTAAGCATTTTGTTAGCATATATTCGTTTACAAATTTAAATGCATTTCATACTAGAACGTAAAATAACAAAAACAATTTTTAGCAACGAAAGCGCATTATGCTATCGTCTAGCAGATAATTTTAACTAAAAGATTTAAAATAATTATCATCAACAAGTTGAAAAAATTTATTAATAAAAAGAGGGTAATACGGTAGAAACAAGTAAATAATAAAAATTGAAGATAACGAGAATATAAAGCAATAGAGTGTATGTAAAAATAAAGACAGCAGCAACTACGCCGTGAGAGTAGCGTATGTGGTGTTTTTAAAATTTTGATCCTAAAATAGCGTATGCAGCGTTTCGCGGGCGCGCCACAATATTATGTACCTATAAGTCAAAGTTAAAATGTAAAGTTAAGCGTAAATAAAGTGCGAAATTCAAGGGAAAATTAAATGAGGAAAGGAAGTAAGTGGTAAGGAATTTGAGTAAGATCCTTACATTTGGAAAATTATCTGGGACTAATTGCAAATTAAGTTGTTTTGCAACGTGTCGCTTTTGAGTGAAGCTTAAGGAGAGTAACATTTGTGAGAGCTTATACTGTATTACAAGCACTGCTGCTTTTGCTACTGCAGTCACCTTCTCTAAGCTTTCGTACACAGCTGCAGTATTTGAGTGAGAGAGAGAGAGAGAGAGAGAGAGAGAGAGAGAGAAGGATGCAGCTGTATGAGCATAGTAGGAGGAGTGATCAAGACGAGAAAGGCAGATGTTGGGAGAATAGGAATGGGGGACGAAGTCAGGAAGGCCGAATCTTGCTTCGCGATTCTACGGGAGAGAGAGAGAGAGAGAGAAAGCAAGCGGTTATTCAACGAGCACCGCGAGACGTCAAGCAGTTTCGTGGTTTTGCGCTGCACTTTTGCCCTAATGAATTAAGTTTACATTGTTAATTACTCTCTCTCTCTCACTCTCACTCTCTCTCTCTCTTTTGCTGGCTGTTATGTCTATTTAAAATTAATCTTTATTTACTCTTAAAATTTTTATTTTTATTTTTCTTACTTTTGTTTAATGATAAAACAATTTCTTTTCGTCTTTTTCAGTGAAATTACATTTAAAATAATAGTTGATTAAAATAATATATAAAAATAATTTTCTATTCACTTTTTAATGAACAATAGAGTAAGCGAGATGTAACGATGATATAATACATACCGAGAGCGAAAAACAATGTGCTCTTGGTATAATAAAAATGTAAGACTGAGATAAAAAAACGAGAGAGAAATTTTATTCTACCAAAAAGGCTAAGGCTAAAGCGTGACGGAGCAGAAAACGAGTGAGAAAGGGAGCAAGAAGAGAAGGAGAGACCCATACGAGCTGGTAGCAGTAGCAGCAGCAGCAGCAGCAGCAGTAGTAGTAGTAGCACTTTGATGTTTGACGCGAAAGTAAAGGAATTTCGCGTATGACGCGCGTCACTGGCATGAATGCCGAAAGCTCTCGTGTAGCGTATAAGAAGGTGTAGGAGGGGGGGGGGGAGTAAAGGCAGGCCACGAAGCGAGAAATACTTCTACTTGCCAGGGCCAGGACCATCTCTCCAGCTTTACCTTCCCTCCCCCTCTCTCACCTCGATCCATCTGAAGCCGCGATTTCGCAGCTCGTCTCTGTCGGATGCTCCATAAGCTCGTACTAGGCTACCATCATAACTTTATTTGCTCTTTGTTTCTCGCTTACTTCACGTCGCCCCGTCTGGCTTTCATTACACCTGAGCCTTTTCTCTCCCTTCCCCCTTTTTTTTTTTTATTACCTCTTTCCTACCCACTCGGCCCATATGCGACATTATTATTTTTTTATTAGGCGCACAGTAACAAAAATCCAATTTAAGCATTGTACGCCCTCTAAATAAAACTTCTTCATTTTTCAATTAATTTTGTTTATTTATTTTTTTTTTTTTAACAATAATGTTATTCAAGATCAATGGCATAAAATAATATTAATAATAATAGCAAGAACAAAGTACGAGTATAGGTACTCAAATTGTTCTTTATCATTTTTTGACAAGATAATCCTCGAGAGATAATTAAGCCAAGCTATTACTGCGATTTCTTTTTAAATACCAGCTGTAGTACCTATACATACGTAAGAGCTACACTTGTAGATATATAGCTATGTACTTTAAAACCTGCAACACAAAGCAAATTAATTATCTCGTTACTCACGCGAACAAATGTAAATATCGTGATTATTTCTTTGTGCGTGTACCTTTATTTAAGCTGTATACATCATCATCATCATCATCATCATCATTTTCCTCTCCTTTGTCGAGCTTTTTAATACACGCCGGAAACATTAAGCTCTCTCTCTCTCTCTCTCTCTCTCTCTCTCTCTCTCTCTCTCTCTCTCTTGTCTTAACTACAAGCTACAAAACTAAAAAAACCATAAATATAAATTTTCTGTACGTGTGTATGTATATAAGTACATGTGAGAGTCATAAAAAGTCCACGTGTTTGTAATCGATAAACTCAAGTTGCGATGTAGAAGAAAAGTTGGCATAATATAATTTGCAAAGACAGGAGATTGAGGACAGAAAGAAAGAAAAAAAATTTTCGAGTTAAGAAAATATTGTCAAAAAATGCGTAATTATTTAGACGCGCGTAAAAACAAGATAAAAGTTATACCAGAGGCAGAAAAAGAGAGACAAGAAAATAAATAAAAATGGTAGGGGGAAGCAAATGAAAAAAAAAAAAAAACAGTGAAGAAGGGAAGAGGGGAAGGAACACACATATTGCGCTTAGACTCTATATACAGGTATATATATATATATATATATATACAGGTCTACTCTCGACGACATCATTTCTTATTCGCGCACTTCTGTCTGCACTACTGAGCGTCGAAAGACTAGCCCTTTACCTACGTCAAGTGCGCGACGGCGCGACGAGATTCCTGTCGCTGCTGCTACTGCTGTTCTCAGAGAGAGAGAGAGAGAGAGAGAGAAAACATACAGGTATAAGACACTTGAGCCGTTAGCGTGCCCAACTTCACGCCTGACTGCAGTCCCGTTCTTCTTCTTCTTCTTCTTCTTCTTCTTCTTCTTCTTCTTCTTCTTCTTCTTCTTCTCCTTCTGCCAAAAGACCCCCTTGCTTCCTCTCACACTCGCACTCGAGCCTCGTAGCAGGCCGTCATATATACACTGCGTTATGTGTATACGCCCACGGCGTGCGAGCGTATATGCAAGAGAACGCGCAAAACGCCGTTACTCTTCGTGTATGTACGTCCTTATTATTAAAGCCAGGCGAAAATTGAGGGACGTGCTTGCCGTGTGTTTTCTCTCTCTCTCTCTCTCTCTCTCTCTCGCGCGCGCGCGCGCGCGTGTGTGTGTGTGTGTGTACGTTCTATAACGCTTGGGCTGCGGATATACAAGTGTATGCGCGAGAGCAATAAAGCTATATATATATACACCACATCCACAACCGCACACACACACACACACACACACACACACACACAAACACAGAATGAGGCCTATGATGAAAATAATGACGTGTATAGAAAGCAGAAAAGATGTTGCGGATATTTTTGATGAAAAAAAAGCGTGAGGCATGACGAGGGTGAGTGTAGGTTGCTTGCTTGCTTGCTTGTGGAAAAATTCATTTTTACGGTAAATTGTAGAAGGAACATAAAGATGGGCTCACTCATCCTCACTCCCCCATATCATCCCCTTCTGGGCTTCGACGCCACGAAGAGAAGCTGAGAAGAGAAAATTCTCCTTTCGGCCCCCTGCACCACGTCTCTCTATACATGCGGACGAGCTTTTACGAAAGGCGAGCAAGCGAGCGAGACAATAAGGCAACTGGGTAGACAAACGAGAAGCTTTTGCATGCACGTGTGTGCTAAAGGAGAGTGAGAGAGAAAGAGATCGGTGCAGAGGGTGGTAGAAAGGGATAGTAGGATGGGTGGCACGTGGCTTGCTGCAGGAAACTTGAGGTGACTTGAAACGGGGAACTTTGCCCTCTCCCACCCTGCCTCCTCAAACTTGCCCTCTCTTACTCTCCCTCTCTCTCTCTCTCTCTCTCTCTTCTTCAACACCCCCAAAGATCGCCAAGGAGCAAGAGTAGCCTCCGTCCGCGTCCGAAAGCCATATATATACGCGTTATATCGAGAACCGCAATTTGCCAGGGTGTCTCGTATAGCCTGTCTTTCCCTCTATATCTTCCTCCTTCAAGCATTATTATTATTATTATTATTATTATTATTATTATTATTATTATTATTATTTTTATGCTTTAGCTTATTTTTAATATAGTAATTATTACCTATACACACCAGACTTGTTTACTATTAATATTGTTATCATTATTTTTTTTCCTAATTTTTTTTTTCTTTACTAAATGGTATTTTACAATTAAGAGTCGAAATAAGCGTAGAAAAAGTGAAAAAATTTAGTAGCTAATTTACAGCAATTAGTAAAGGGATTAAACAACAAGGGAAAAAATGAATATTGTCCTAAGTTGAAAATTTAATAATATTTGCTACAATAATGAGCTTTGAAAAGGCGCTGGAATAAAAGCGGGCCCACCCTTGAAGGCAAGTCTCACGAGCCTCGTAATTTGTCCCAGTGTGTGTCCTCTCTTGCTTTTTCTCTCTTTCTCTCTGTGACGAGAAAATGAAAACGCGTTGCTCTCGTTGCCATCTTTATTTTTCACTTTATCTCTTTGCGTCTCGCACCATCTCTCTCTCTCTCTCTCTCTCTCTCTCTCTCTCTCTTCCTTTCTTTCTCTGGCATTTCAAGCTTTGTTCTTCCTTAGCCTTCTTTTCTCTCACGCCGCCCCTCTTTGTCTCTCTCGTATAAATATATATATATACACCCCCTACGGAAAAACCTGTCGCAAATTGAGATAAACGCAGCAGAGCAGCTCACAAGCAGCCAGTTGCGAGAGCCTCCACTGCGCGCCGCGTTACTTCCACTTACCAGAATTATCCACTGCGCGATTTTTCATCAGCTTGATTTTTTCAGGCCAGATTTTCTGCTATTTTTATCCCGACTTGCTTTTTCTTTCTTTTTTTTTGTTCATTTATTTTTTTTTTATTATTTTTACAGATTTGAACGTCTGTTGATGTCGAAAATTGATTTTCGAGGTTTGCTAAAACATTATTGCCTACGACTTGTTGGAAGTATTTAATTTATTTAAAAAAATTTAAATTAATATTTATGAGCCACGTGAAGGTATTGCGAAAAATAAAAAACTTGGAAGGAAAAAATTTAAATTTAAGGTGTATTTAAAAGTGAAAAAAAAAGCAAGAATAGTAGAATAATTTTCATGTAATCCAGGGAGATAGCATTCCTAAGTCTAAAACGGTATAGAAGAAAGGCCGAAAGTATCGCAAGAATGTTTCGTCGAATGCACGTATCGAGGCTAAAAACTTTTTGCATTGAAAATGCCAGCGCCAGGAAAAATCTGTGGCTGTGGGGTTGCTACTGCCACTACTGCCACCACTGCTATATATATATATATATAAAGTATACTCGCACTCTCACGTGCACCTTTACCCGCTCGCTCGCGCCCACGTCAGTTGTAAAAAGCTTTGTTGCAGATTTCCTTAGCGAACGTGCGTCGCGCGTTTACGGCCCCAACTGTCTTCGGCGAACTTACAGCCAGCCACCCCTCCCTGCTTCTCTCATACTGCAGCAGCCACTGCTTCGAAGAGGCTAAAGGCTAGAGGCAATACGTGTCTAGCTAAGACCCTCACCCTTCCCCCTCCCCCTCCTTTCCCTCCTTCTCATCCTCATCCCAGTACCATTGACCGCACAACTGTGGGTTTTGCCGCCACCGCCTCCTACGCTCTCCTTTTCTCTCTCTCTCTCTCTCTCTTGCTTTGCCAGGGAAAAAGTCGGGTTCAGCGTGCTAGTTTCATCTCGGTAGCCGCGCGTCCGCAGATCGTAAAAACGCTCTCTTTTCCCCCGACGTGACTGCGCGCGCAAAGCGATCTCCTCTTGCATTCAAATAGCCAGACACACTGTACACATGAGTTCGAGGCTTGCTTACTGCTACTTTTGTACTACTGAAGAAAAAAAGAAAGAAAGAAAGAGAGGCAAATGCCAGGGCAAACGCTTTGCGGCTTACTTTTTCTCGCTTTTTCGACAGTAGAAAAAGAGAGAGAGAGAGAGCGAGAGCAGACTCTTCTGGACTTTGGAAATCCGATTCGAGGTCTGGTAGACACGAAATTTTCGTTTCATCGGCATGACTTTCAACATTTTATATTTCTTCATATTTATTTTGACTTTCCTTTTTCTATCTACTTTATTTCTTAACAAGATTTTTCTAGAAGGTATGTTTTTATTTTTTATAATATAGCTATTTTTACAACAAAAAATTATTTACGTTTTTTCGAGTGAAGAAGCTAATTTTAGAATCATATTAATAAAGTACATATCAATATTCAGTACAAAAGTGGTTACAATTTAAAAAGTTGTTTTTTTTTTAATAAATTGTTATGCCTATAGATAAACAAATGGTTAGCAAAACAGAGTTTTAGTTGATAAAAATCGGTAGGTTAAAAGTATTGACTAAAGAATTTAATAAGCGTTCATGACAATTGTTTGCCAATCAAACAATGAACTCTCATACCTAAAATTTAAAAAAATTTACAAACCAGTTCAATTAAGTTCAATAAAAATTTTCTCTCGCATAAAATCGAATTTTTATTTTAATAATTCTTTTAAATGTAAAAAATTATTTTTTATTTAATATCTTTTTGTTATTTCAGATTTGTTTGTTATCGTTTTTATTTATTTATTTATTTTTTTTTTCGTAATTGAATTTACAATTAAATGCACGGCTGCTGTGCTGATGTTTTATTATAACGACTGGTTCTCGCATGTACGCACAAAAATCTACACGTGCATTGAATCAAACAGTTATACTATAATCAAGAGAGTATTTGCGTTTCGATTAATCGCATTACTGTAAACTTTATTATTACGAGATGATTTATTTTAAAATACATTTATATTCGAAACGTGATTCGTAAAGTTTTAATAATGCGCCTCGCGCAAATGATTGAAAGCCATATTTTATTATATTTTTACGCCTTTTTACAATTCTAGCCGTGCAAGTTTTATTTTAATAAATCGTTTTTAATAATTTTTGCGATATTTAATATTTTTATTTTTATGCATGAGAATTACTCGAGGAATTCTCAGAAATTGTGATCCAATCTGTAATAAAAATAATTTTTCGTTCAATAAAATTACCCCGTGTTATATTTTTAAAATTTTTAAATCTAATCTAAAAATAATAAAGTAAGAAAAGAAAAAGCAAATATAAAATTGTTATAAATAAGCATAAAAAGAGAAGAAGAAGAAGAAGAAGAAGAAGAAGAAGAAGAAGAAGAAGAAGAAGAAGTAGAAGGAAGTGTGTGTCGTAAGAGCAGTGTGATTTATTTAAGAAGTAACTTGTGTCAGCCTTTGCCACCGTTATTCCTTCTTTTCCCCTTTCTTTCACTTCTCATTTTGTTTCTCGCTTCTTCCAAGGTAGCGTTGTTCAGCTCGAACCTGAGCGTTTTTCTCCTCGATTTCGAGACGCACCGAACAAACAGGTGGCTTTTCTATTTTATTAGCCCCGCAGTCTTTCGTCTTTCTTTATGCCTTTTTGATTTTATCTTTCTTTACGTGCCCTCCCGTCCTCGCTCGAGTCCTAAAAACAACAAAACTCGAAACTGTGGCTGGTCCCAAGACAAAAATCAACCAGGCAAGTAATGAAGAAGGACAGGTTGAAATTTATCACTCTCTAAAGTAGAAAACAGTTAAGTGCTCTTTCGCGCAATTATTTGTCGGGCGATTCTTAATAATGACATAACATTATTATATATATATATATATATAGTTACTCACTCTCTCGACTCGAAGGATCGCTTTTGAAAGTTTATATTAGATGAAATCAACTCTCGGTCAGTCTAATCTCGGTCGCGCAGCAAACGCACCCGCGAGACTCATTTAGAACTTTTCGCTGTCCCTCTAACTGTACTTGCAGAATCTGCTTCTGGTTTTTGACTCGAGGACATTGACCCGCCAGCACATATAGCAGCAAAGCGCGAGCTGTACCAGCGTCGCCACTCGTCGCCGCGGGACGATTGGTAGTAGTATTAGTAGTAGTAGTAGTAGTAGCAAAGAGGCAAACGAGACCGATCGAAGCAAATGCAAGAGCGCAGTGGAGAAAACCAATATTCGAACAGACGGGTCGCTTCTCTTCTCTCGTTCCCCTTCCTCCAGCTGCTGCTGCTGCTGCTGCTGCGGGGAGCTTTTAATTATTTCGCGATGATGCAGTTTTTCTTTACTTTTTTTTTCTTTCACTCCCATGAGGCACGTCGTCGTCTTCGTCGTCTTCTCGTTTCGATCTTCCCTATACCTCGTGCCCCCTAGTTCGTTACCCATCTCCTCCTCCTCCTCCTCCTTCTCCTGCGGATTCGCGCGCGCATTCGTGATTATTTTTAAAGGAGCAATTCGTTCCCAGGGTGACGCGCGCGCGAGCGCGAATTAAACCGACGTCGCGATACTCGTACGTATACAACTGGCGTTGCTCGTCGAAACGAGTTCGGAGAAAGATATAGAAGGATATAGGTAGTAGCTTGCTGGATGGGTGGCTGCTGGGTCGTTGCTGGGAATGGGACTACCTACATGTATATATACATATATCTCGTATCGGAGCTCTAGCTATCATCCACCGCGCAACTTGCTGGAAAATGGAAAAGCGATGGCAAAAAATAAAGAACTTTTATATTGCGATTTCTCTACCCCAAGTCCCTCCCTCCTCTTCTCTCTTCTCCTCTACCCCCTTCCCTCCTGACACTGATGGGAAAATAGAGGCGGTGATGCAATACTATTCTCGTACCTTTTATTATTTCATTCCAAGCTGCAGCAGATTATTCATAAAGACGTAAAAAAAAAAAAAGAAGAAGAGAAAGAGAATAAACGAGCGAAATGTTCTGACGCACTTGGAAAACGCGAAAACGTTATACGCGCAACTGACCCCTACCATTTCTACAAACTCGTTCGCAATTAAATATTTCAACTATTTAATTCGTGATTTTTCAAATTTTTTTTCCTTTTTTTGTATATTTTTTATAAAATTTGGCGCTCTCTTTTTTTTAACGATATATTATTATATAATCAAGCAACGAAATTTATATAAAACGCACAAATACCAGTTGTAGTAGGAAAAAAAAGAATGCAGTGCAAATTCGAGGAAGAGTGGAGAGATGGAATTGACGGAGCGCATAAATCGATTGATTCCATATGTGCATGATGAGGTGATCTGCGATAAAGAGAGAGAGAGAGAGAGAGAGAGAGAGACATAGCGTAATGCACTGGTATACCTAAACAGGTACACAAACCCGGCATTTGCGCGTGTATATGCAAAGCTTGGAGAACTGCTGAAATTCCGTGGACTAATCGTGCCTACGCACTGTCGCATTCGCGAATCTATTAACGAGCTTGTTGCTATACCCTCGGCCCCTTCTATCTTCTCTCCTTCTCTTTCAAACACATAAATACACACACACACACATATTATACTGGATCTTGACAGAGAGACACCGGCGTGGAAAGCCTCCGTTCTTGTAGCTGCAATCTCTCTCTCTCTCTCTCTCTCTCTCGCGAGCGCGTGCGCACACACACATTAAGCGATAGGTCCGAATAGTTGTTGCGCGTCAAGCTCGCTGATTGCACTCCGCCGAGTAGAGTAGAGCTTCGAAAACCCGCATATACAACGTAGGACCGACGAGGAATATGGGGTGATCGATCTGGAGATTTGATTTTCTCGCTGATGGCTGTGACGTATTTGCTTTCTCTCTCTCTCTCTCTCTAAATCTCTAAATCTCTCTCTCTCTCTCTAAATCTCTCTGTGTCATGAATTTCAAGACGTATGAGCATAAGCATAATATCGTCAATTTCGGGTACCGACACATTTATAGCAAATCAAATGAAGAAATTAGAATAATCAAGCTATTCCGCGTGTTTGCTATAATGCGTACTGTGTACCTATTAAATAAAAATTGTAACTTAATTAAAAATAAAGAAGAAACAAAATAATACAACTACGAATGTGCATGCATTTTATTTGAAATTTAAATTCCAACTTTTACGATTTTCTGTACAGCCAGCAGGGCGGGTGAGAGATTTCTAAAATCTCAGTAGAATAGGTTGGTACTGCAAGCAGTAGTACTTTTTTAAAATTTCTTCCCGTGTCACTGGTTCCTTTTTTGTTTTTGATTTTCAAGCGAATCTTTCTCTTGCGATTTCCGCGTGTACTCCTTTCGATTTATTGGAAAGCCTAGATATACATATATGTATATAGATACTATAGGAGCGCGTAAGTGTGAAAGAAGAAGGGAGGGGGCTTGCAAGAAAGCTCGCACACGTGAGAATGTCAGGGAAATTCGAAATTCCAGTGTCTCGCACGTCGAGTTCGACAAGCCGAGAGACGCTAGCTCACGACACTATTATAGAAAGCGCAAGCTGAACACACGAAACAGTAACAAGGATATTCGTAAAATTGCGCCCCCCCCCTATCCCCCCTCCTCCCCACACCCCCACCCGACTTCTGCTGTCTTAAATTTTTTTGTTTTTTTGTTTTCCTTTGTTACTCGGTTTGTCGCACGAGCGCCAACTCTTCTATACAATTTTCTTCCAAGACTCGGCTCTGGTATTTCGATGTCAAACAAAGAATGGGGTAAAGGAGGTGGTATGGACCGAGAGGCTTGAAATAACGGAATGCTACTCTTCCATTCTCTTGTTGATTTTCCTCTTATTTTTTTCTATTCCATCAATTCTTTTATCTTATATCGATCCGTGATCAAGTTGACGAAAATCGTAGATTATATATAATTTGAGCCCATCATGTTAAATTGAAAATAAATAAAAGAATCGATGGTGAACTGCTTACTGCAAGAAACAATTCGGATTATGATACTACAAGATTGATATTACAGAGTAATTGGATAGGAATACAGGGTCTAGCATTGCCTTTTCAAAACAATGCCTTTGAGCAGCTGAGGGCTTAAGAGGTATTTCCTGTTACAACTAAATTGTTCTAGATTATTGTGTATCTTGTTTTGGAGCTGCAACAGGCTCTATTGCATTGGAGCTCTCTTGCGACTGTACTGGAGATAATTTTTTACTCATTCAAGCCAAAGAATTTGTTATAAATGAATTTAATTAAATTTTTATGAAAATAATATAAATTCAATTAAAAATGTATAAGGAGATTAAAAAAATTAAAGGTGCGGTTCGAACTCATCAGTATGAGATAAGAACTTGAATTAATTTCTTCTTTTTTTTTTTACAGCGCATATAATTCGATGCTCAGCAGTTTACGTTACGTTTTTCTCATCATTCAGCGCAAAAAACAAAACAAAAAAGATCAAGTAAAAAAAACCACAACAACCAGAACCAAACAAAAAAAATAAACCAAAAAAAAAAAAAAAAAAAAAAAAAAAAAGAGGAGTAGGATGAGAAGAGAAAAAGTAGAGACGAGAGCTAACTAACGAAAGCGAGTAAGCAGCCTCGTAAAAATAAATCATAAAAAACAGGGATATAGCGCGGTCGAAAGAGGAGGAAAATATTTCCTCAAAATGTTTGCATACAAATGGACAAGCAAACGCGGCCACGCAAGCTTGCCGGGATGGGCGGAGGGAAGAAAGGAGGGAGGGGGGGGGGGATGGAAAGGAGAAAAAGAGAGCTGAGAGCCGCTGACGCTAGGGGGGTGGGAGGTAGCGAGAGAGATGTATATACTTGGATTTCGTGTCTCCCAAAGGGAGAAGGCCAGGAGGGAACGAGTATCTCCCGGTTTATATGCTACTTGTAAAGAGGAGATCGACAGAAGAGGAGGAAATTGTCTCGGGCCCTCGGGGGTCAGCAGCTACAGCAGCAGCAGCAGCACCAGCAGCCCCGTCATGACTTTCTCTATCTCTTCTCTTTCTCTCCGAAGCGGTACTTTTGCATACGGCAACTCACGCGCTATGCGCTCTCTTTCTTTTATTCCTCTTCTTTTTTATTTTTTCGTGTCTCGATCGCTTTTCTACCCCTTTTTTCCTACCTCACCGCGCGCACCCCTTGCCCTTTATCTATCTTACTCTTTTTCATCGTTTCATCGCTGAGCCAACCTACGTCTTCCTGAATTTCCGTGCAATTTCAATGTAGAACAATCGTCTCTCTTGGCCTTTGAAGAAAGCGAAAGTAAAGCAAAAAGAAAGAATAGAATGGTTGGATAAAGGGTGGCTGGGGTAGACGGAAAAAATAGAAAGAAAAAAAGACCAGCTAGGTGTATGGCTTGAAAAGTACGAAATGAATAAAGCAATAGAGACGACTAAAGAAAGCAGCGGGGGTAACCTTTTGCCGGATATTAAAAATAGCTTATAGCTCAAGGAGAGACGGAGATTGACTTCCGTTAAATATAATTATACCATTATCTTATTTTTCTCACTGCTCTTCTCTTCGACATTTTCATGTATACTTTTCATTTTTATTTTCGCTATCGTAATTTTATTTCGGTTTAAATTAACAAATTGCGCCTTGGATTTTATTTCTTAGTCAATCAATTTTTAGAAATATACCTGTCCTATGTGGCAATCATAGAATTTATATTTAAGATAAAAAAAAAAAAAAAAGGGAAAATCATAAAATGTTAGATTCGAAAAAGAGCTGAAAGGCAATAAAAAAAGAAATATGTTCTCGTGCGTCTACTTGTTCGCGTAAGAAATTATCGGCAAATTGAGTTGCCAATCACTGACACGTGTGTATAGTAGCAGTATAGGTATATGACTTGGAATTTCATTTTCAATGGCAGCATCTTTACTCAAACTTAACTGTATTAACAGAGAATTTAAAGCTAATGTGTACAATCGGGTACGCACCGATTTATTTTCAACCAGTTTTGCAAGAATATTCTAGCTTCTTCTTCTTCTTCTTCTTCTTCTTCATCTTCTACTTCAAACTTTTTGTTCGTTTCAATGCTTATAGTAAAATGAAATTTTGATTAAAAATGTAATTTTGTAAAAATATTGCCCTTGGAAAAAGGGGATTGGAATTTGTGAGAGGGCATTAGCCTTTTATTATCTCTATAAAACATGTCATTATCCATGGAACTTTGATTAACTCGAAATTTTAATATAAATGGAAATTCTTCATCCTTTTTTTTCTACTCGAAGTAATTTTATTGTATACCTGTATATTTATTATAATAATAATAATAATAATAATAAAAAATATGCTCCTGAAACACGTGGATTCACAAAAGAAACTGTATGTTCTGTCAAACTTATGCAACAGAACCTTAAAATAAAAAAGAAACGAAATCGTATAGATTAAACGTAGAAAATCTAGCAGGATAGAGCAGCAATTACCACAAAAACACATGACAATTACTTTCGTTTGAATATCTGGGTGAAAGGGGGGGGGGAGAGGCAAGTCTCTCGATATGGGTGTAGGTATATACATCAATTAGAAAAGCCAACAATAGCTGGTGTGTGTGTGTGTGTGTGTGTGTGTGTGTGTGCAGTGTGTGTGTGTGTGTGTAAGGTAAAATTTTAATTCATCGCACATACGCTACTTGCATTTGCCTGGTGAATAGAGAATACGGACGGAAGGTATTGCCGCTGCCACCGTGTTCTCAGAGGCCAAGGCGGGAAATAGTCTCGGTCTCTCTCTCTCTCTCTCTCTCTCTTTCTCTCTGCAAGCGCGGTGAGAAAGAGAAACGTGGCCACGCTCACTATATGGGGTATAGCTAAAAGGGTAGAAGGGGGTTGAAGCTTGCGCGCGACGTTGGCTGCCTCGCATAATTCAATTTCCGGCAAATCGCAGGACAAATGGCGGCGAGCGAGACGACGTGGTAGTAGGGCGAAGAAGAAGAAGGAGGAGGAGGAGGAGGAGGTAAAGGGAAAGCGGCCCGGAGGCTGGAATATATATATATA
>JAPYZE010004981.1:0-11648 GCA_030522805.1 Leptomastidea abnormis | reverse complement strand
CATAACATAAATTTATATGCACTATTTTACATATCAACTGCAACAGGGGGTTGGCGAGCGGAGCGAGCAGGGGGGCGAAGCCCCACTAGTATATATATAGATATATAGGAATAATCCTTCGAAAGTTCTCGAGCGACAAAAAATCGTTACATACACACATACACGCACACGCGCGCGCACACACACATACATACATACATACATACACACACACTCACACACACACACACACACACACACACACACACACACACACACACACACACATACAGACTTTTTCTAAAAATACGTTTTTCGAGTTCAGAAACCTTTAAAACGTCGAAAAAACTAAAACAACCGAACCAAAAATTTTCACCGTTACAAAGTCTTTGGCTTTGAGAAAGCAATAAACTTTAATTATGACATAAGTAATTTATAAAAATACAAAAAGTATAAAAAAAAATATTAGCATACAAGTAATTTATGAAAATACAAAAAAGTATAAAAAACTTAAGTTTTAAACGTAAATATTTTTTTTGTTTTAATTGGGTGTAAATTTCTTAATAAATTTTTTATTCATTAACGAGCCGATCCTGGACCTGAACAAATTTTTTTTTTAGTTGGTCGTCTTTATTTTTTTTGTTAAATTTTTAATAATTATCAATTATACAAAAACTAACCTAATTTTAAACAGGTGTAGCAACACCATCCTTGCTCTTTTATGTAACGCTATCGTCACTTCTGTTGTACACAGAAAGATCTATTACACTTGATAAATTTTTCTCCTCTTTTTAGTTTATTAGCTAGCTGTTTTTCTTTAGCTTTCTCAAAGAGAAAGCTTTGAAGAGTGAAAATTTTCGATTCGGTTTTTTTAGTTTTTTCGACGTTTTAAAGGTTCTTGAACTCGAAAAACGTATTTTTAGAAAAAATCTGAATGTATGTGCGTGCGCGCGCGTGTGTGTGTGTGTGTGCGTGTGCATGTGCGTGCGTGCGTGCGTGTTTGTGTGTGTGTGTGTGGGTGTGTAACGATATTCCGTCGCGCGAGAACTTTCGAAAGATTATTCCTATATATATATATATATATATATCTTTACAGATATTGACTTGAAATTTTGCATACATATTTGTTATATTTTACTTAAGAGCTGCTTAAATTTTGGGATTGATCGGCCCTTATTAAAGGTGTTTTTTGATAAAAAAATTTTTTTAAGGCAAAAATACCTAATTATCTAATATTAAGATTAATTGTTGATAGTTAAAGTTTATATTGTGTTTTTTGGATAATTATTGTATAATTTATAATTAAGTATTGATTTATATTTTATAAGGTTGTAAAAGACCCTTATTAAAGTGCTTTTTTAAAAATTTTCATTTATTTGAGTTTGATACCGTTTTCATGGTTTTCTGGGTTATTCTTTACATATATTACATTAAAATTAACTTATTTCGTTAACTGGACCTTATGAAGGATGTTTTTGATAAAAAAATACTTTATTTAAGTGTTTTTTGAGAAAATTGTCTATTTTTTGAGTTTTATATCGTTTCAGTGGTTTTCTGGGTTGCTGTTTACGAATATTACATCAAAATTGAGACATTTCGTTAGTTAGACCTTGTTAAAGATGTTTTTTATCAAATAGTACCTTATTGAAGTGTTTTTAAAAAATTTTTATTTTTGGAACTACATATTGTTTTTACAGTATGTTAACATTTCCGAGTTTTATATGAGTAATAAAATAAAAAGGTATACTAATTTTAATAATAACAATCAAAATATGCTAATTTAGTCGATATAAATTGCTCGCGAACGAATAAAAGAAAGAGCGTTTCTACGCTACACTTTATGTTGAGTATTTAATGCAAGGATGTGTCTAGCGTGCTTTTTTAGCACTGCCTATCCTCAGGTTATGGAACACAGTGTATTGCGTCCGAGCCCACGAAAGAAAAGTGTAAGGAAATTGGAAAGATGGGAGACTTTCCATATACGGACGGACTAAATGCAACCGTATACTCAAGAGTCTTTTATGTGGAAAGGAAACCTCTCCATTGACCAATGGACGTAATGCCGTGGCCAACTCACGAGGTGGATCGAATGGTCTATCTCGACAACACAACCACAAAAATAAGAATAAATTAAAAGTTGTTATTTGTAATTTAATAAAGCACAAGGCTCTATTATTCAAAAAATAAATGTAGCCACAAAGGCAAGAAGATTAGATACAATGTGTATAGGTTGTCAAGACCTTAGAGACCAGGGGAGCGAGTCAGCCCGAGTCAACGGGATGGCTAGAGAAAAGACGACCAAACCCGTTGGCACTCCAGACTGAACTACCGGCTCGCTCCGCTGCTCTAAGCTCGACGAGCTCGCCTGCTCGTGCCGCCACACCGCTTGTCACGTGACTCTGAAAAGAGACACATACAACTTTTACAAAAAAAATCAAGTTAGTCGCTTTTTAATTATAGCGCATGATCTATTGTTCTGATGGCTTTATAATTTTACAGACATATTCTGATATTTATACCTTAACAAGTTATAAAATATTAGGCATAAAACTCTTATAACAAAAAAGTTATGATAATATAAAGATATTCGCAATTTAAAACGTTTGCCTATAACGTATATGAAGAGGCCTATCTTCGGCTTCTCTCTTCGTTTCTCTCCTTCGCCGCGCATTGTATATATATATTTCACGCACGCTCGGCTCCGCTCGGCTATCTTCGTTCTCCTATTCTCTTTTGTTCCGTTCTTCTTATGTTCTACAGCTATACCTACTATACTTCTCTATGTTATATACACACACATGCTAATACATACGCACACACTTACTAACGTCAACGCTGTATCTCTTGACTCTACTTTTACGTTTTCTCTCTTTCTCTCTCTCTCTCGAACAGACGCGCACGCATACATTCTCGCTGAGCCGAGCGCGCGTGGAAGTCATATATATCTATGTAAAAACTGATGATTTTTACTTGAAAGTAGGTGCAGACGTCACATAAACTCCCCTTGCTAAATTATGCGGATATTCAAAATAAAAAACCCACCCTCTTACGCAAATTTAGCAACGAAATAGACGCTTGACCGAATATGAAAATGATATGAAATGCTACATCCTAAACCAATCTCACCATCTCTCAGGCAACTCTTCTACCCACTCGTCCAGATTCTCTGACATGTAATTGAGATCGATGCCCTCGTCTTCTAGCTCGGCTTCTAAATCTGCGATGCTTGCTCCTTCTTCGGCCAATACCTCGGATATTAAATTAAGCGGATCCCAAGATGGTCCCATCTCCGGTCTAGTTGGAGAGTATGGTTCCTCGTATGACCCATTTTCTTTAGCTTGGTCGACTAAACTATAGAGCTTGCGCTTATCCTGTTGACTTTGCAGCAGCTTTTTGTACTTGCGCCTTACTACACGTAGATCAAGTGGAACTGATGCTTCTTTCTCGCTTGGACTGACTGTTTCTTCTACATTTACAGGCTTAGCTTTCTTTAGAGGAAGAGGAGGTACCAATAGCGCAAGCGGCAGTTCCGGAGCTTTAGCTTTAGATGTGGATGTTGATTCTCGAGATGATGATGATGATGACGCCACAGTTGACTCGTCTGGCTTGATTATGCCATGCATTATAGCGTATGACTTCGTCCACCTGACTTACATAATGCTTTTCAATGGGCTTTTTCTTTTGACGACTTGCTGCATGCTTGGGCAGTAATACGACGTCTTTGCCACTCCCCACATACGACAACTGTTTAGCAGCTTGTAGTGCTGCATATTCTGGGGTCCAACGAGCATACATGATTTTTTCAGGCACGGACTTTTTGGAAGTATGCTCGACATTGTAACCGGTCTTTGTCTCTTGCACTAACACTTGCACACGGTTCGTATAGCAACACACGACTTGAGCATACTTAGCGTCCTTGGCCGACGATATACCGGTTTTTCGGACACTAGGTGTTATTACTGTGAGAGTTGGCTCTTGCACGCCTTCTTCTCGAATAGTCAGCACAAAATATACCATCTTTTTATCCTCGATTAACTTAATTGAGCACTGCGTACTAACGTCCTTCAAACCCCACAGCGACTTTTGCGTACCTTGATGACTCATAACTACAATGATTAAATCTGCGCATAAACTTGAATTAATTGCGAGTACTAACAATAGGCAAAGTTGACACTCAAGTAATAGTGAGATCGGTTCAAAATTCGCCCATACCCTAAATTACTCCCCACTTACGTTACTTTATTAGCGGTTTTATTATGGAAAAACGTTATAAGCAAATCACAAATAAAAGTATATTTAAAATTATTCAAAATAATATTTTAAATTAGACAAATGGAATTTTCCTCTTATAATGTCTTTGTTGACATGTCGCAATTCGTATGTGTCGGCGCCGATACATTCATTTATAACATATGGCCCTTCATACAAATTTAAAAATTTCGCAATTACATTAATTTCTGGCCTTGAAACATTATTGGCCTTTAAAAGCACCTTATCTCCTACCTTAAACCTAACATGTTTTATATTTGAATTTTTGCGCTCTGCGCGTTTGCGCAATTTTTGCGAAATATTTTCGTACGCGATATTAATTAAATTATGCGGTTCATTATTATCCTGTTCATTTTCAGGAAGAATAAATTTGCTCCAAAATTCTTCGAGCATTTTCAAATCATGTAATTTATATGGTGCATATTTAGTAGTCTCATGGACTGTGCAGTTAATAACTTCTTTTATAAACTTGGTATATCGTGCCCATGACTTATGTTTGTCTTTTACAAGAGCACGAAAAAATCTAGTTAACTCGCGATGCACACGCTCGACTGGGTTGCTTTGAGGATGACGTATCGACGAGTAAATAGGCAAGATTTTATTATCTTTTATCTTTTTTATATAATTTGCAGATGTAAACTGCTTGCCATGGTCGCTGAGAATTCTCATCGAACGACCGTAATTAAATATGTATTTATTAAGAATGCAATTTAAAACGCTCTCAGTAGTAGCATGTTTTAACGGATACAAAATTACTAATTTTAAGAAAACATCGATTGTTGTTAAAATATAACAAGCACCTCGCAAAGATTGTGGCAGAGGGCCATAAAAATCAATTGAAAGTATATCGCCTGGATAATTGGCTATAATAGGCTGATATAACGAGTCAAGGTGTTGCGTATTAATTTTTGTGCGTTGGCACAAATCACACGTCCTTACAAATTCATGTACAGCTTTTTTAAGTTTATCATGGTAAAATTGAGGTTTAATAAATTGATATACTTTAAATGCTCCAATGTAAGCATACAATTCATGAGTTTCAGAAATAAGTAATTTTAATAATGAATTTGGCAAGACAATGCGGTTTCGAGTTAGCTCGATTTTATAAACGAAATCATTTTTAATACAATAACGTTTATATATTTTTTCATCTTTATTTTCTAATCCTAACTTAATTTTACAAATTTTTTCGTCTTCCTTTAGTAAATCTTTAAATCTTTTTAGCATATTAGTAACTTCTTCTCTAGGTTTGCGGGAAAAGAGAGCAGAAATTATTATTTCAGTTTCATCATTATCATCAACCCCACCTGCTTTACTCAAATAATCCGCAGCAACATTGTTTTTGCCAGGCAGATATTCAACTTTTAAATTATAATTTTGTAATGATAGACTCCAACGCTGTAGTCTCGCATTTGTGAATTTGCAGCTATTTAAAAATGAGATGGCTTGATGATCTGTGCGAACGATAACTTCACGCGCAGCACGTAAATACGTGTGAAGATTATCACACGACCATACAATAGCAAGCATTTCTTTTTCAGTGACAAAGTAATTTAATTCGCTTGCCTTCAAAGTGCGACTTACGAATGTAATCACTTCTTCTTAACTGTTATCTTCAAGCTTTGAGAGAATGGCAGTAATAGCATAATGACTTGCATCAGTCGTTAAAATATATGGCTTATTAACATTTGGAAATTTCAAGATTATATTCGCGTTAAATAACGATTTTATTTTGTAAAAGGCTTTTTGATGGCTCGGTAGCCATTCGAAAGCTATATCTTTTTTTAATAAATCAAGTAAAGGTACTAAATGCTCAGAATAATTCTTGGCAAATTTCGTATAAAAATTGACAAATCCAAGGAAAGCTTGAAGCTGCTTAACATTTTTAGGAGGCTCAAAATCTTTAATTGTTTGAATTTCATCTGGCTTTGGTCTCAGCCCTTGCGATGACACAATGTGTCCCAGAAACCGGATTTCTTTACGTGAAAATTCAGATTTTTTAAAGCTCAGTCTCAAATTGTTTTTTAATAACTTATCAAAAAGTTTAGTTAAATGTATTAAATGTTGATCGAAATTGAAAGACATAACTGCTAAATCATCTACAAATGCAATCATAAAGTCATTAAATTTTGATAATATTTTATTTAACCCACGAATTAATGCGGCCCCACTAGTTTTTATTTCAAATGCTACCACATTGAACTCGTATACGTGATTATCGATTTTAAATGCAGTATACTTTTTACTTTCTTCGCTAAGTGATATCTGCCAGTAACTAGATATTAAATCTAAGCTAGAAATAATTTTCGCATCGTAACATCGAGCGTACACTTCGTCAAGTGTAGGAGGAGATTCATAATCATCGATTAACTGCGAGTTGAGATTACGTGCATCTAAACACATGCGTAACGAATCATCTTTCTTTATTACAATGCGTACTGAATTTATAAAATCGCTTGTAGACTCTCGAATAACTTTAGCATCAAGCATATCTTTTT
The DNA here is from genome assembly GCA_030522805.1 of Leptomastidea abnormis. Taxonomy (NCBI): domain Eukaryota; kingdom Metazoa; phylum Arthropoda; class Insecta; order Hymenoptera; family Encyrtidae; genus Leptomastidea; species Leptomastidea abnormis. The sequence goes on along the minus strand of JAPYZE010004981.1, from coordinate 4,902 downwards.
TTAACATTCTTACTTTATTTAAATAGCAAAATGGTATTGGATAAGGCTTAGTAAAATAAGGATTTTCGTTTTTTAAAATTAATTTATGTTCATAAGTTGTTAGCAAACCCGGTTTTTTATCAAAAAAAATTACGATATTTATCTAGCAAATTTTTTAATTTTAATTTTTGTTCGCTGCTCAAATTATTGTAGCGAGCGATTTTTTCATCGATTTCGAAATCAGAAATCGTACATTCGAAATCAATGTTGTCAAGTTCGTCGCAGTTGTCGACTCCCTCTTTTATGATTGGTGCCATTTTGGCTTTATCCTCCTTTATGCTTAGCACTTCAGATGGATCAGTTTTTTGAGAATAATTCTCGTTACAATTAATAAAATGCTCTACGTTATCAATAATAATTTTGATGTTATTTTTACCAGTATCAATTTGCTTATTCAACATTTTTTGCGAATCATAACCAATAATACAGTTGCGCACAAGTTTTGACACAACTAAATAAATCAATCTTTTACTAACACCTCCAATAACAGTTTCTGCATAAATTTGTAATTTTATTCGAGTAGACTTCAAACCTGTTGCACCTGGTAAAGTTTCGCAATTTTTAAGTACGTCATAATTTTCTTTATAAAATTGTTCTGAAATACACGTAATCTCGCTGCCAGTATCGATTAATGCTCAAACGGACACGCCCACTACACTGAGAAAAATCTCAGGGCAACTAGCAATTTTAACGTCTTTTTCGTCTGGATCGACATCATAAATTAAATCATCTCTTGGGTTACTCATTATAGAAAAAACTTTCTTAAATTTAAATTCTTTCAAAGATTCTTTAAGTTTTTTATCATCAACGCGTTGTATCGTTTTTGATTTATCACTAACGTTACTATTTTTATAAAATTTTTGCCGTGTTTTACAGCCATATAGGTCTCGGAACGATTTGTATCAACGTATTTACGATGTCGCGTTGCAATTAGACATCCTTTTGCATATGTCCAAGGGTCACCATGTGAATATCTTGCTTTACTCTTTTTTGACTTTCGCAACGCGACAGCCGCTAGTTTTCCGAGTCCTTATTTAAACTTTGAATTTCAACAATGGCCTCAACATGAGGTTGGCTTTTTGTATTTTTATGATTTCTATTAGCATTATTTTGCAGATTTTTTGAATTATTTGTATTAGTTTTATCTATAGTTAAATTACGTGTTTGCCAAGGTTTATTGGCGCAATCACGATGAGGAGTCGAACTACCAGCGGGCGTAAAACTTTTATTCGCATTTGGTGTATTTTCCGAGTTATTTTTATTTTGCTCATTATAATATACTCGATTTTTTGCTTTATCTCCATCAAACTGAGATAGCAACATCATAAATTGATCGATCTTTTCTGGTCTTTGGCAAATTACTGCTTGTTTAATAACGAGTTCAAAGTGTGAAGCGATTTGGAATATAAAATCGTAATTATCAGTATCTAATTCTAAATCGGACGCATGATTCAAAAGATTCGTGGCATAATCAAGTCGATTCATTTTACCCCCAACATTATAATGGCCGTACTCAATTTTCCTTTTTACAGCACTTTTAATATTAGCATCCCAATATCTCTCTTTAAATTTTCTTTTAAAGTCATTCAACGTTTTAATATCTTTAGCGGAAATATGCCACCATTCTTTTGCTATGTCCTCGAGACAGTCTGGCAAATGCGTAATTGCATCATTGTCATTTTTGCATTTAATCTTCTCGAAATATAATTCTAAGTCGGCTAAAAATCGCATTGGTCGCTCAAATTCAACCCCTTTAAATAATATTAAATTATAAAGAATGCGAATTTTAAAAATTCATAACACACTTTTGTCGATAATAGATTTTTATTCTATCCCTCTTTGAGTCAATATTTTTTTTAATAAAAAAAACGTCAATTGGAATTTAAGAGAGGTTATCATTAACTATAGACCTTAAGAGGCGTATTTTATTTTCAAAAAATATAATCCTTTAAAAAGTACAAAAGCACGTGTTTGATTTAAATTTATCTAATATAAATTCTGATTAATAAATATATGTTTCTGGGTTCATATATTTGTTTTCACATCTATTAAGAGTCGTCGTGACGCTTATGTTTTGCTTTCTCAAAGAGAAAGCTTTGTAACAGTAAAAATTTTCGATTTGCATTTTCTTGGTTTTCTTGACGTTTTGAAAGTTCCTGAACTCGAAAAACGCATTCTTAGAAAAAGTCTGTATGTATGTGTGTGTATGTATGTATGTGTGTATGTATGTGACGATTTTTCGTGACGCGATAACTTTCGAAGGAATCAAGATATCGACTAAAAAATTTGCACACATATTTGTTATATTTTACTTAAGATGTAATATACGATCTATTGATCGTAAATATATTTTTAGCTCGTAGAAATCAATCATTGGCCCCTGGGCTTTATTCTTTCGTATGATCAATGGAGGAAGGATAGAAGGATAAAAATAAATAGAATATTTATTTAATAAAATGTAGTTTTTTATGAAAATAATAAAATCCCCAATTGTTTACAATAAATAATAATGATGAACAAATTATGATTGAAAAATTATAATAAAGAAAAGCAATTTGAAATGTTATATTAAAAGAATAATAAAATTAAATTGAGATCGTCTCGTTTACAATAGTTTAAGTGAACGGAGATGATAATAAATAAATGATAGTCGTAATATAAAAGGGTAAAACGATATATATATATAAACCCGTAAAAATGAGAATAAAGATAATAGTTAAGTTTCTCTTGCATAGTAATTACTTATAATATGAGCCAATGCTATCCAGCTTCCAATAAATCTGATTATCCGATCTGCGTTGCCGATCTTCTGTGTAATCAGTTTCCTAGTCGCCTCCTGCGCAGCAGAGACTCTTCCTTAAGATATACACGAAGAAGATTGTGGCAAGAGTTGTAGATTTTGGGTTAGTCTGCTTGTGTCGTTTTACTCTCACGCTTCGTCACAGTGAAGGGCCGGGTCTCGGTCACGACCAATCCGATTAATCTCCTGTGTAGCTTGGCTATCCGATTAATCTCCTAAGCTGGCGTAACTTACTTAACGACACTACAGGTGGTATAACGATTTTAAGTGCAACAGACAAAAAAGCGTAGGCGGTGGTCGTTATGGCCTTTTATTAAGGTAATTTGGGACAGCAGTGAGGCGTCGATCAGTGGAGATGGATGCTGATTTGGTGATATATTGGTATATCTCGAGCAACGGAGTCCAATCTGGTTGATCTTGTTTGTATTGGTGTTCATAACATAGAGATCTTCATTCGTGTGTGATGTGTTGCACGAATGATGATATGCAGTTTTCTTATATGTTGGTATATATATAGTAGAGTACGTTGATTTGCTTACAAGTCGTATATGTATACATATGTATTCATTTGTACGTATATTCTACATATACTACTGAACGCATGGAATGTGCTTGCACAGGTGGTCAGGTTGTGAAATCACCTTATGTGCATTAAGCACAGTTCGCGCGGCGAGAGAGTAGCAAGAGCGCCGGTAGTAGTGGGGCTCGTGACGTCATGCGCTGGTTGGAGAGTGGGCGATGCGCGATGCCTATCGCGATGTTGGCGATGCGCGATGCATCACGGTTGTTGGCGATGCGCGATGCATCACGGTTATTGGCGATGCGCGATGCATCGACGATATTGACTATTCGTGATCGACTTAGAAGGAGAGAGCGTAACATACTTATTTATCAGTATGTTACAAAGAGCTGATTAAATTTATGAATGATCGGACCTTATTAAGGATGTTTTTCATGTAAAATGTATGTTTTATTTAGGCAAAAAATCCGAATTTTTGAATATTAAGATTAAATGTAGATGTTTTAGAGTTTATTTTGTGTTTTTTAGATAATTATTATGTCATTTATACTTTAGTTTGATTTATATTTATGAAGGTTGTAAAAGACCCTTATTAAGTGCTTTTTTTACAAATTTTGATTTTTTGAGTTTGATATCGTTTTTATGGTTTTCTGGGTTATTCTTTACATATATTACATTAAAATTGAGTAATTTCGTTAAGTAGACCTTATAAAAAATTTTTTTGATAAAAAATACTTTATTTAAATGCTTTTTAAAAAAATTTCTATTTTTGAGTTTTATATCGTTTCTATGGTTTTTTGGGTTGCTCTTTACAAATATTACATCAAAATTAAGAAATTTCGTTGGTTGGACCTTATAAAGGGTATTTTTTGATCGTATAGTACCTTATTTAAGTGTTTTTTGAAAAAATTTATATTTATGGAACTACATATTGTTTTCATACTTTTTTGGGTCGCTTTTTACTAATATCGTATTCAAATTGATGAATTTTGATAATTGGATCTTATTAAGAATGTTTTAGATCAAAAAGTACCTTATTTGAGTGCTTCTGGAAACAAATTAAAAATATTAAATATTTTAATCAATCATATTGATTTTAGATTTTATCTCTTTGAAAGAAGTAAAATATTGAGATTTTAAATATAATTAAATTTGTTTTTCGAAATTCCTTGAGAAAGCGTTCTGCTAATGCAGTTAGCAGCAGTTTTTAAATTAAAACATGTACTTTTGCGTCAACTCACTCCTTTATCCGTTAAAGTATAAAAATTTGAAATAAATTGGAAAAATAATAAAAAAAGTTAAAAAAAAATGAAATAAATAAAATTAAAAAAAACCGCTGCTAACTGCATTAGCAGAATGCTTTCTCAAAGAATTTCGAAAAACAAAATTAATTACATTTAAAATCAAAATATTTTACTTCTTTAAAAAAGAAAAATCTAAAATTAATATGATTAATTAAAATATATAATATTTTTCACCTGTTTCCAAAAGCACTTAAATAAGGTACTTTTTGATCTAAAACATCCTTAATAAGATCCAATTA
>JAPYZE010004980.1:0-16968 GCA_030522805.1 Leptomastidea abnormis | reverse complement strand
TTGACCGGATATGCCATACTCATTTGATGCGTGTATTTCTACAGCTTACTAATTTCGATAGGACGCTCAAGTATCAGGTATGTATGTGAGTGAACTTAATGTTTTTCTTTCTTTCGATTTTTATAGGTGATATTATCATTAAATGGATTTTGTTGTGCAATAGAACATTATACTATAAACAGTACAGGTCTATCAAATAGTTTGCTTAAAATGTCTTAGCATTTATGCTGATGCTATTCTGTACTGTAGGTTGTAAGAGTACATCTGAATATTCCAATCGAAATTTCTCGCTTTTACATAGATTATCGCATCCTATTACATTAACTTTTAAATAAAAACATGCACGCATCATTTGATAAATCATACTTATTTTTGAAATACATCATTAACGCCCAAGCTTAGTTGTACACTTAAATTATCCCACCAATAATAAAGTAGCATCATGGCCAAGTCAAACATTTAATGATAAACATTAAGCTGTCAAGTTAGACTTTAAGAAAAATTTTGGGTTCAGCTTACAAAGTTAAAGATGCAGGATCTCTTTTCACAAAAGAGATAAAAGAGAAAGTTTTAAAGCTATATGGTATACAAGAGAGCAAGAACTTGCAAATTACAAGTCTATACCCTTGTAGTAATTTGCAAGAGAATAAAGAACCGATTGGAACGGAAAAAAAAGCCAGAGGCCTATTGTAATTATCGCATAAGAGTAATGTTGATTTAAAATTTTTCTTTTTAATAAAAATATAAATTTTTTTACAAATTGACTTGTTTACTAAAATATTTAGCTTTGATGAAAAATAATACAAAAACTTCGATCTATTTATTACAACTGAATATCAAGTGAATTTGAACGGAATAATTTATATAGACTATTGGCCTCTTGAAATTTATGCCTTTATTAAAGATTCACATGTATGCATAAGCTCTGCATCTTGCAGTATACATATACAAACTTGTATTTATTCTAATATACTTGATTAAACGATCAATTCGTAATTTATATATTATATTTTGAGTTTATTTTAATTATTCAATGTATTTTATACCAATACATGTTTGCTTAATTAATTAATCAACTTTGATATAGTACACACATATTATTTTATGAGTCTCCATCAATAAAAGCTTGTTATAATAGATTTGAATTATCATAACGCCATCAGGTTAATAAAATCGTTTGCACATTAATCAGATCGAATTTTTGACTTGTACTTATTTCCCAAGATTTATCGCACACATCGTCAATAAACTGAACTTTTCAATCCGGGCAAAAGAAAAAGAAAAAATCTCATTGAAATAAAAACCATCTTACAACAATAAGCTGTACCTATATAGTCTCATTTCCAAAATTGGCATGCATAAGTATATACCAATTGATGACTGGCCTCTCGCAACAAATATTTTCCCTCAAATTACAAGCGCGAAAACTCATGACCGCGCAATAATAAGCTTGTAAGAACCACGCGAGAATGGAAATAAATAAGATCGCTCGCGAATGAGAGAAAGAAAAAAAAAGAATACCCAGCGGGCTCTAAAGTTTGCGCGGTATTACATACACTAAAATCGTGCATTAATCATAACGCGAACGATGATATGCTTTCCTTCTCTTTTCTCTCGTCAGTCTCAGATTTCCTTTCTTTCACGCTCGCCGCCTCTTGGTGAGATTCCCACAGACCAATAAGAACCAGACTTTGCGCCGCGAACTGATTAATCACAATCAATGCGTTTGATCGCCAACCTCTCCAACTCTCATACAAAATAAAAAAATATTTCGACGACTTCAGGACCTGTAGCTGATTTTTCAGCCACAACGACTACAACGACGACGAATGCATCGTTATATACCCACTACTACCGATGTGCGTAAACAAAATGATCGTAGACAAGGTCCAGCTCTTTCTCGAGGATTTCGTATACGACGAGAGAGGTGTAGAGAGGCATTGGGTTACACTCTTCTTCTTCTTTGTTATCCCGAGAGCCGATCTTTCACAGGACTCTCGCCAAGCTCTAAGCAGAAAAGAAGAGGAAGATCATGCCCACGCCATGGAGAGAAGTGCAACAACTTGATCCAACTGGAAGGAGGAGAAGAAGCGAAGTGGTATCGCTTACAATCCGGTAATCGTTGCGTATACGCAGGCTTGGATATATAAGAAGATATGCTGTAGAAAGGACAAATGTCGCTAAAATATATAACTCTCGGAAGAATGGACATGCAAGGACGCTTAGGAGACAAAAGACAAAAGAGAGAATGGGAGAAAAGAAGAAGAAAAAAATTAGTAGGATAGGACAAATGAAAGAGGGAGAGCGGATGACGACGGGAACCGGAAATTCGAGTTCAGCAAGATCAATGGTTGGGTAACTTTGCTTAAGGCTTTCTTATGGTCCTACTGTGCAGCAATATTCATTCTCAAGGGAGATTGAACACAATGAATTGTTAGATGATGATAACTTTTTTTTTTTTTTATTGAGCTTCTGTAAGCAAGTTATACAGATGAGTTAGTAGACTTGCAAAAGAAGACTCAAGCTGGGAGTTGAGTAAAGTATTGTACCAAAGAGAAGGAAAAATTTAATACAATAAAAATAAAATATCACAAATTAATTAGGCTTAAGCAATACATATATACTATATGATAACATATAACATCTACGTTAACATGAAATTACTTTTTCAATAAAAAGGAATTTTTTTATTCTTGCGGGTATAAATTGTACTTACTATGCTAGATTATAGTGAGTATAATGTTATTCTTAATATACTGTCTTCTGGTTTTGATACAGACTTTACCAAATATTGTTTGTCAGAATTTTACATAGACAAGTATTTTACATTTTTTTTTTTAAATCACCGATTTGTAAGCGCGGTAAAATATAAATGAAATAACTCAACTGGCTTCTGATCTCACCGCGATACTCTTATTATATTGGAGCTGACATAAAGCTGACATAAAAGCTTTTGGCTTCTGATAGACGCATGTGGTAGTAACAGCTTGGGAATATGATTATGATATCAGGGATTCGGAGATGATGAAAGGTGTTATTTTATACGTTCTAGAGAACAGTGGGGAAGAAAGAAGAGATGATGGTTTGGCATACTAGTCTTTTCGTTTGGATATCTGCAGTTGACTAGTGGACTGGAGTTTTGGATTGTAACGTTTTTGAGCTGTTTGGTGAACTTTTTACCACTGACGATTTGACGTTTATTATTATTTTTATTATGTTTCTTATTTAAATAACAGTTATGAAGATAAATTGTTTTAGTGTAGCTCATATGCATAGTTAATTTACAAATCGAACGAATATATATTTAAATTAAGCCTAGTAGATATAAATGAAAACTTCCAGTAAAAATTTGATGATTTAAATAGTGCAATGTGAAAAATTTATCATCATAGATAAAAGCTTGAAATATTAATAGAAGATTTGATAACGAGATGTCTGTAACAGCTGAGTCAGTAGATTGTTGATTTAAGATTCCATAAGTCATGGGTTCAATTCCTAACGTTTATCAACTGAGAGATTGGTAAATCCACTATAGTCAAAATACGCTTCATAGCGTCAATAAAGACTTAATATGAAAAAATTATTGCAATGTTTGGTATTACGCTCAGGTCTTTAAATATTAATTTTTAGCTTTTAAATAAAAATTTTTGCAAACAGCAACAACGATAGATACCATAGACCCAACCACAACTTCATAATCGTATATTACTATCGATATGTATTTACAAATCCAACTCTTTACCCTTACTCTTATTCACAAATGCGTTCCAGTTCGAACACAGTCCACACAAAAATATAACGATCATATGGAAAAGAAAAGAACAAAATCTTGACTGTATGACTATGCTTATTCTTTTTTCCGCGAAAACTAATGAAAAAGGACGTCATGCATTAAAAAAAAAAATATGCAACCACGCGTGTGCCAAGTGAAGCACACCGAGTATAAGAAAAAAAAAGGGCCCCCTACTTCTCAAACCTCGTTGATATCGTGGGCGTCGGTCCCACGCGCCTAGGTGGGGCTCTCCCTTTCTTACTCTCTCTCTTTCTCTCTCTTTTTCTCCTCCTCTTCCCTTTCAGCCTTCTCTCAACCTTAATCCGCAATCGTCGCGCGTACGTATATATGTGAGAGCAAGTCTACCTCTCTCTATCTTTCTCTTATACTCCTCACACGCACATATACGCGTCTCCTCTCATCCTTGCTCTCGCTTGCAAGCAAGTATATTCACAGAACCCGCTCATTACGTATAAGGAAGGTGGCAGAGTTCTATCCCTCTCTCTCTTTTCCTCTTTATTTTTTTTTTCTCTTTCTTTTTGCAAACGGGGGAGGAGAACAAGTCAAGGACAGAAGGTCCATGAAAGCGTTATATGTTTTATTTCGTTTTTTTTTTTTTTTTTGTTTTTTTTCAAACGAAATGCACACACCACGTAATTGAATGTTGTTATATTACGTCGAGGTTATATGTTTGTGCGTATGTCCATTGTACGCACAAGCAAGTTCGAGATGTACGTTTGAGTGAGCCATTTTTTGGCGTGTCCGCGAGTGTTTATAGGTATATATAGGTATATGACGATGGTAAGGTCTATAATGAGCTCGATCGGCCTTACGGCAAGTCAGAAACGATTGCTTGGATTTTGAAGCAGTTTAAGTACATTGTACTTCTTGCGGCTAAAGTTGATGATTCTGCTGCTGGATACAGTTGATGGTCACATGCGTTTATTTACAGATGCTAATATTGTGTATTTTCATTTTTTTTTTTTTAGATTTTTTTAATGTTATGGTTATTATAAATTTTACGTATGAACTATAAAATATTACTGAGGTTTTATAGTTATGTTAGAATTCTATTTTTTTCGACTTTAGATCAGATTTGTAACATTTACTAGTTTTTTAAGTTAAAATTAAAAAGGATAAATTTTTACCTCATAGCTGTAAACTTATTTAATGCTTTAATCTAAATATTGAACAACTGACGCAGAAAATTTTTATGTTTCATGGCACGCGTTGATTAATCAACAGGTTAAAACAGAAAAAAATAAATTGTAAGGATAAATATTTTTATTTCAAAAATTGAATAATTCATTTGCACATGATTTTCGTTATTATTTACCTTTGCCAAAAGACTCGTGATTAAAATGAATAAAAATATTATACTCAGATCTATGTACATAGGGTTGGCACTTCATTATTACAGCAATACATTTTCTTTAAACACACACATGAGTTATGCGAGAATAAATTTATGTCAGATTTTAACATCCTTTTTATGGAAAGGGGCGTTTTATTTTTGTATTCTTTTTTTTATAACGTAAATCAGTTACACTTATTTTAATTTTTTTTAACGGTAAACATATGACGATATTCATCAAACTATCATAAAAATTCATGTTTAAAATTCAAACAATAAGTACTTTTTTTATAAATACTACGTTGGTCACATTAAAAGTTTAATTTCACAATAATATTTTTTTAATATCTTAAACCATCTAAAAAAAATATCACTTCAATTACTTCGATTTTTTAGTGCAGAATTCTAAAGTCAAATGTTCAATTTTGTGGCTTGAAATAAGATTAAATCACATACACACAAAGCTTTCAAAAATGATCGTAAATATTACGTCTTACCTGTAGGTTAATGCATCGTAAAACCACAAAACTCATACACTTTCAAGATAAGAGTCTCGCGAAAAATGATCAGGAGAAAAAGAATGAGTATTCATCAGGTGACACGTACATAAGAAAAGGTGGCGAAAGTGTTAAAGCGTAAATAAATGTGATTTACTACTGATAGTAAAATATTTTTAATCTTTTCGATCAAAATATCAATTTACCCAAACTTTGGTAACAGTTTTTTGTGACACTTTTAAGATTACCGATACTATCATTTCAAAATGAGTATTACCTACTATTTTTCTAAACGTAATTTTTCTTTCAAAAAAAATTAATTTTATTTTGACAATATTTATTTACTTAAAATAAATACATACATTTTTTAAATGATATTTATAACTATCTTAGTAATTTAAAAAATATAAGATTTCTTTTATAGATTTGGCAACCACATACCGGTTACTTATACATTGAAATTAAAACAAATAGAAATCGCAGAATCTACTGCTCAATGTAAATGAATTCTAAAATAACAATACTTCCATCTCAAAAGTCGTCTAGCAAAAAACACGCATTACAATAATCATTTCAACATCAATGAAATACAGCTCGACAACTCTATCTATCACCTGCTTCCATAATATTTCCGCTTCACCATTAAACGATCTTCCAAAAAAAAAAAAATCATAAACACCAACCAAACTCCTTCTCCTCGTCATCCTCCCTTAAAAGGCATGCAGCCCATGAAATTCAGCTCAAAAGTCCGGATTTTTATCCAAATTCCGGTTAATAAATGCAGATACAGACTACTCGCTTAAAGATCGAACTCGTTTCACGGGATCCTCGAGTGTACACCTTCTCGATCGAAGATGAGAGAGAGAGAAGGAGAAAGAAAGAGAGAGAGAGAGCAGCAAATTGGCCGTCGGCGGAATGTGCTTCGGGTACATATCCTGGGCCACCCTGAATCTCTCTCTTTCGATGCTCTCTCTGGGTGTGTGTGTGTGTGTGTGTGTGTGTGTGTGTGTGTGTGTGTGTGTGTGTGTGTGTGTGTGTGTGTGTGTGTGTGTGCGCGTGTGTGTGTATCTATATACCTATACACCTATACAGTTCGGATACCGCCACTTTCGCCCGCGCCTCTTTCAAGCTGCCAATGTTAATGAGACAAAACTCGCACCCACTTCGGTTGTTCTGTTACACTGATTCTTCTTTTTTTTTGGATGGAGGGGGGGGGGAGCAGTGGTTTGAAAGGTTGCTTGAATAAGTAATTAGAGTTCTTTTTATACCGAATTTGTTGCAATAAATAATACGAAATTTAATTTTTATTTTTGTTTTGTATTTGTTTTAGGATAAATTTTTGATGTACTATACTTCCAAAATTCATAAGATATTCTGCAAGATTCAACAATTTAGAATTAGCGAACAGAGAATGAGATGCATTTGATAAAAAGTAGAAGCGTAGTTAAAATTTTTTTTCACAGCACCATACGAGACACCTTTTGAACAACAACATTATTTCTCTTCTTTTCCGTCAATTAAACCGTGACTAATACGCGACGTATATGCTTCAGGCCCTTTCTCTTCTCTCTCTCTCTCTCTCTCTCTCTCTCTTCTTAAAAATTCATCAAAATAAACTCCAACAACGCAACTTGGCGCTTTAGCGTTTTAACCACGAAATAGGTATATGTCTACACACGAACCACAATCATTACCCACCTTATATTTCTCTTTTAGCCACGAGCACACATACTCGCATACCATACCACCAACAAAAATTCGTTGCCTTTTAATTCTGCATAATTTTGAATTTACGAACTTTATTACCATATTCTTGCCCTCATCTGTATTATTATATGCAAATTTTTTCGGGTCGATACATTTTGATTAATTTCGAAGGGCGGATGAAACATTGGTTTCGATGCAATATCATTGATTTCTTCTTTTTTTTTTCTTTTTTGTAATCAGAATTTATATTTTAACGGGTTTGATTTTTAAATAAAAAATATACAGTTAAAATGAATGTATCACTAGTAATTAGATTGCAGTAAATTAATGTCATTTATGGTAATACAATGGTCGTATAATTATTTATGCATGTAAATCAGTCACAAAATATGATATATTATATCTAAAAGTTTTTTTTTAATATAAATAAAAAGAATTTAATTATTATAGGTAAAAAAATATTTCAATAATGAATAAAAACAAAAAATAAACAATTCATTACACAAATAAAAGTATAGATCTTCCAAGATCCTTAACATCGTCTATCAACCTCGAACCTTCCCTTTTTATTTCCAAAAAAAAACACAAGCACTCCTGCAAATCATCAAAAAAATCTCGTATTTTGAAAGAAAATGAATATATACGATTGCCAATTCGCGCTTATGGGTGGGCACATATGATATACCAGAGAACCGCTTCCGCGTGTGTTCTCACCCACGCGTTACCTCCCGTACATCTTGAACTGGACCCACATGAATGCAGCCTCTGATCGATGAGATCGCGTTCGCGAATTAATCAAGTTGTTTATCGTATTAATTGAGCTAATTAGGCGAAAGCAGTACCACTTCAGAGTCAAGCATAATACGATTCAGTTTGGTGCATATATATACGCTATAAGAACCGGCTGTGCTTCCTCTGGTATAGGTACCTTGTATCCTCCAACTAACTTATTTTAAATGTCTTTTGCTTTGAATTTAAACTTCAGAAAAATAATATCCCTTTGAAATAATTTTTTTTCTTGGTCGTAATCTAATGTAAATATATTTTTACACTTTGTGTATAGTGATTTATATTAAATGAAAAAAACTTTTGTAAATAAAAATATATTTTAAATTTAATAAAATATAATGTCAATGCACTTACTTATATTTTTGAATTTACATAAAAGATGCATGTCTCGTAAGCAATATAATAAGCTATATAAATAAATTCTCTATCTAACGTCTTACGCAATTATTAAATAGCTCAATAAAATAAAATAGAATTTAGCCTTTTAATACAAAAAAATATCTTCTGATCATTTACTCTTAATAAATGTTCTAGACCGATCACATAGTCTCACACCATTAACGACATTTGGTCTCTTTTTCTATCTTTCCAACTCTCTTTTTTCCGCTTCTCTGTCTCGTGTCGTTCTAATGCTTCGTGTTTTTTTTACTTATCATACATATGCGCTTCTCTCACAATTTGTATTTTTTTACCAAAAAAACTAAGAGAGACCAGTACGCTTAACAATCTTCCGATGGGTATTATGTTAATAGTATTGTTTGCGCAATTCACGTATTATTTTGAGCAGTAATGGTCGATTTTTTTATTTTGTAAAACGGATAACTCATTATAAATATTATAAATAATTGATTACCTATTATTATCACATCAAAACTCATCGAATAATAGTTTTCGAGCCTTCGCGTACATATAAATTAGGGATGGGCGAGTACACGAAATTTCGAGCTACTCGTCAAAAAAATTCAACTTGAAAAGTCGAACCGATCGGAGCCAAATACTCGACTCCTTGAGTTTTCTTGGGTTTTTCGAGTTATTCGACTTTTTTGTACTACTCGACGGATCGAGCTGCGCGAAAAATTTGAGCTACTTGACTTTTCGAGCTTCTCGACTTCGTCGAGCAGATTAACTCGAAAAATCGAGTACTCAACTTGAACTCGGTCAAACAACTCAATGAGTTGTGTACTCAAAAATTCGAGTACTTGCACATCTCTAGATAGTAACGTTTTGTACATGGCGTTTTGCCTCCTCTCAGAGAAAGCTTTGCGATCTGAAAAAACTTTTTTTATAAGATACGTTATAAACACGCATTTTATGATGGAATCAGAATGGATGGAAATTTTTTTGAAGAATCAAAATATACTAGGTGTTGACATGTACTTTATAGGTGTACACTAATTAATGCATAAATAAAACTAATTAGCTTGCATATTATAAAATTTATTTTAAGTTAATGCTGGTGGTAGCAAAATATGATCAGTGCTTAACAAATGTTTAAATAAAAATTAATTAAACAATCGTTTGAAAAATCTATATTTTTACATTTAGGAAATAGTACACTGAAGACATCCTTCTTTATTTTGTTTTGATATTGATGGTGACTGCGTTGGAACAACTCGCGTTTGCTGTACAGCTGGTGACTGCGCTGGAACAACTCGCATTTGCTGTACAGCTGACGACTGCGTTGGAACAACTCGCATTTGCTGTACAGCTGGTTGGTGCGTTGGAACAACTCGCATTTGCTGTACAGCTGGTGGGTGCGGTTGTTGACGTTGTTGTTGTTGTTTTCGTTGTCGTAATCTTAGTTCAGCATTAAAACGATCATTTATTAGCTCGAGTTGACTTCTTACTCTAATAGTAGTCCTATACATTTCATTCTCATTCTGAATTCTTGCTTCTAATGATAATTGTGTATCACTACGACGTGCATTCAAAGATCTTAATGTCGTTAAATATTCAGTAAGTGATTTATTCTCTTCTTGAGTAAAAATAAGACCAGCACGTGAATTTATGTATCTCCGATAGACAGTAGTATCTTGTATGTAATTCTCAGCACGTGCGTGTGCTTCACGCAACTGCTCTTCAAGATTAGGGGGAGCTACTCTTGGTTCATCACTAAAAATTTCCTGTAGATTAGGTTGTGTTCTATTGTCCCCTAAAATTAAATAGGTTTAAAATAATTATTATATATAACTTTATCGTTGATTCTTTATTTTTAGTCACAACAACTGAAGCACATTATGAAAATATTTTTTTCATCACTTCCGATCAACTGTGCGAATTTCAACCGCACTTTCTGATCGGAAGGTGATGAAAAATAGTATATTACGCACCATGGGAACAAGTTAAGAAGGCTCAGATCACCAGGTTCCCGCCCTCGGCTTCGCCTCTTCTTGTTCCCTAGGTGCGTAATATACTATTTTTCCAACTGGTAATATTATACAACAAGGACCAAAGTGACTCATTACGCCCGGTAATTTTTTTTTCTAAATAATTTTCCTAATTAATTATTTTTATCGAAAAGATAAATCGAAACTATTTCAATGATTAATAATTTAAAATTTGGAAATTTTTTTGCAAAATTTTTATTTACAAGTCGGCAAAAAATAGCGTATGGGCAAAACTGGCATTATTTCCTTGAATAATTTACTGCCCTCGCTTCACTCGTGCAGTAAACTTCATTCTTGGGCATAATAGCTTGTTTTTGCTCCTTGGTGCATAATATACTGTTATATTCTTGAAAATTTAAAACAGTTTGAGATATTTAATCTGTTCTGTGGTTAAATATCTTACTTTTTTTTAGATTTTTAAGAGTATAAGAAATTATTATGCGAGAGTGAGTTATGTGTATTTGTATTGAATATTGTATGTATTTTTGTAATTTTTAAATCATGTGCATAAGAACTACTAATTTTTTTAACGATTTGCTTGCGTCTTTTTTCAAGTGGTTAAACCATGTAACATTTTTCTGATGCTCTTTTATTTTTTAACTGCATCTTTTTTTATTTGTAAGAAAAAACAGGCTTTTTAATAGGTACGTCAAAAAATCGTATATGCGCCACGGTATGTTTATCGGGCGTACATAGCCCACTTGTCTTCCCTATATACATGCATAATTCAGTATCTTATTATTTTCATTTTAGCTTATTTATAAAATTAAATATTAAAATATATCTTGTGCTTAATGTATAAAAGTGATTTATTATTGAAAAAAACTAACCTGATGATTTTACTCCCAAAATGTTACTGATGAAAAATAAAAATAAGAAAAAAGAAAAATTTTTCAATGTCATTTTGATAAGCAACCAATTTTAAAATTGTTCGACCTTTTAGTTTCAAACTGACTTTGAAATTTTAACCGTACTTTTATACACATTCTATCATTGTTATCTTGATGCATTCATTAGTATATTAATTACAGAATTACGCTAATACCATAAAGTAGAGCTTTTCATATCTTTTTGATAAATTCATCTATTCAAATCGTTATGAAAAACTATTTAACTTTTTCCATTTTTCAAAACATTTCCATTTTTTTTAACCAAATGTCTCATTTAGAATTTAGTATGATGGTCAGAAAAATGTTCAGCATAGTTTAAATCAGTGTTTCTTCTTCCCCTTTTATCCCCCCGACTATCTTGAACGTTACTAAACTTAGAGAAGAGTATAATAAACCCCGCAATATTTTTACTTTTAAAATTGTTTTTCTAAAAAATTTAAATAAAAAAACTAAACAAAATTGAAAATTTTAAAGTTTAGGAAATGTAAAGACCATTAAGGCAGAAAGAATCTAGAAAAACAATTTGAAAAAGAAGTTATTATCGATTAAAATAATATAATATGGTTTTTCTAGTTACTTCATGAATTAATTATAAACTTGGGAATTCTCGTAGAAATAGATTTCAATTTCAGGAAATAAGAAGTAGCTAACTATATTAAAAATGGCTCAAAAACAATATCAGTTTTCAATCATTTATTAAAACATTTTTTTTAATCCGTTTTTCTAATATTAAATTATTTCGATAATAGCACTTCTATAGTTTCTAAGTAATTGAAAAAATATAAAAAATTTGGCCATTTCATTACTGGTTTATTTTTAAATAAGTTTATCAAAAAATAATCTCTAAAGATAAGTGATTTTTAAAAATTATAAAAATAAATATATCATTCAACAGAGTTTTTTGCCGACAATAACCGGAATATCTTATTCGGCAAAACGATTGAACTTGCTTCCAAAGTATTGATAATAAAATTCAAATTATACGTAAATGATTAAAATTGCTTCTGCGTAAGAATGACACTCGAAAATATGAACCATTTTGCTATTAAGATAAATTGTGTTTTTTTTTTGCATAATTATGAGAGAACAGTCTGTCATATGTACACATTAAATATTATATTTAGCATGAAATTTATCAATATAAATATAGCGAGTGATAAAGAGATATTTTGTTATAGATATTTTTTTTATTTATTTAAATTTTAATATACGATCTAACGAAAAATGCAGATGTATGCAAAAAATCAATATGATTAATTATCTCTACGTGCTCAGAGGCCTCAAAATCGTGGCATAACGCGAAGAAAAGTAAAATTTTTGTCATTTTCTGTAATATATTTTGTAAAAATTAATTTGAAATAATTAAATTGAACTGTTTTTAACTCAAGAAAAACTAGAGCAACGTTTTTCAATTGAAAACAAATTATTTTTTTTTACAAGAACATTACTTTGAAAAAAAATTTAAAAAAACGAGTAAACATCAAAATTAAAGTTTACCTTGAGATTTAAAAATTCTAGTACAAATTACAATTTACCCTTCAATTCATATTATATAAGGTGACCTTGTTACTTGTGACTTATGTTTAATGACATAATAAAAATGATATTTCACATTAACATCATACGTTTATTATATCCATCTCATAATCAATAGAACGCTTATGTAACCTTCAAATTAAAAAAAAAATTTTTTAATTTAATGTAAACACATTATAAATTTGACCTTTCTTTATCTTAATCGTCTTTGCGTATCTCAACAAATATTTGATTATCTATAATGATAGTGTTGTTAAATTTTACATAAAATTCAATAACGAAAAGAACGTAACATAAGATATATTTTACACGATAATTTTTCAATTTTCTTTCGTAGAATAAAATTGATTATCGAAAAATCCAACTTCACAAAATATTAATATTTTTATCAAATAATTGTAAATTTATCATCTTGTATTCGAGCGGATTGCAAGTCAGTTCAATACCCAAGTGCAACTCTAACGTCGTATCTTTATTGGCCCCTTCGCGATTCGATTCATTTCCGAAGAGAAAAAGTCCGTGTATTCCAGACCTATGAATTTTTTAAGTGGCCGCTGGGAATCAAGTCGATCTCATGCGGAAAGAGTATAAAGAAAGAGTATAAAGATAGAGCTTGAATATCTCGAGTGGCCCTACCTTTCTCTTACAAATCTAAAGTCTATCCACCCTCGTATCATATCGCCCAATAACGTCCGAGCGTCCGAGAGAAATTTAGTGGGTGCACCTCGATAACTTCCATATAAAATATTATTAAATTTCTTTATTTTTTTGTTTAAATCTTAGGTTTGTCTTGATAAAATAACTACGCGCTAGTTATAGCGGAGTTCAAGATTTTTGTTGCGCAATTGATTTTCCATAGGTCCACGCCTGCAGCTGATTAAACATCACAAACGCTTATTAAAATAGAAAGAAAATTTTATTTTACGAGGCTAGTTCTCGTCTGTAAAATTTGTAAGGCAAATTAATCGATGTTCAATGTATGATACGCACGTGGACTTAATATCATTGAAAAGTGCCAATGTAACTATAAAGATATCATAAATATATATATCTCATATAAAATTAAGACGTTTTTTTGTCTTAAATTATTTAAAATTAAAATATATATATATATATATATATATATATATATATATATATATATATATCAGCTTAAATATATCTCAAAGTTTAAATTGAAATAATCAATTTTATTTCTCTTTATTTATTTGATTTCACGTGAGAGAAATTCCACTGACATATACGTATCAACAAAAAATTTAACAATCACACTTACTACAAAAATGCAATTCTCTTGGATGTCTGGCAATATGTACTACCGGCATACACAAAAGTCTAACTCGCGAAAATTCATTACCCAAGTGGGACATCGCGTATAGCTCAGACTCATCTCTTTCAGCTATATAGGTATACGATATACAAAGGATAAAGTCAGAGAACCCGGATAATACAATTTCCTTGAGTGTTAGTCAAACGCTACCAAGCCATAGGGATATAATACGAGTGTTGCGTAAATAAGGATCTCAAGCTATGCGGCGAAAGACCGAAGGGAATCTCTCTCTGTACACATACACGTCAGAGGTCGATATTGCACCGCTTAAGATCTCCCACTCCTAGACAATGACGTTGTGCATCTATACGTGGTTATCTGAAGAAGCTGCATCGAAACGTATCGACTTGAGTGGATTTTCTATAGTGAAGAGATATATACGCAATAGACGTTCATTTATATTTCCGCGATGGTTATTATTATCATGCAAAGAAAATTTTTTGGGAGGTAAAACTTGTTGACGGCTTACAACTTTTCTTTCTCATTCTCTTATTCTTAGATATACATACATACATCTTCATGTAGAGCTAATGTCTCGTAGGCGGGTGTGACAATAGATTTTGGAGAACAATACACTTTGGATGCATTGAGTCTTGAAGTGGGCGATGCCTGATTACACGTGTGTGTGTACCTATGTACTAGAGAAGCTATTGAATTTTCATAAATATAAATTTGTTTATCGAAAGATTTCTTTTTTTTTTCAATAAGATGATGTATTTTGGTGTTGTAAACTTTGATCAATTAGAGACAAATCGATTTTTATATTGATGAAATTTATATCGATCCTCTGCAAACTGTTTCTTATACACAATGCAATTGTACCATTTGCAGACCAACAAGGTACAATTTTATTATATCAATAAAGTTCAAGATATTTGTGTGACTATATATATACGATGTTCTCTTAATGCAAAATTTATCTCACCACCTGGTCTGGGATTGTATTTATCAAACGCCAGGTCTTATTCACTTTTCGGATGTTTCGTTTTTTACAACTTAAGAAGAACCGCTGGTGTGCCCAAGACATATACATCCTTCACATAATAATACCCAAATTAAGAAAAACGATGATTATTGTCCAAGCAATAACTCAGAACGTACAAAATTAATAATCTCAGACACTACGGTGGCGTAATAATTCAAAAGCCGAAAAAGTCCTGTAGCCGCTCCCCCGCATATAACTTTTAACTACACTGTAAACGCGCTCGTTTTCTTTCCTCTTTTTTTTATTTTTTTTTATTTTTTAGTCACATGACTTTACTCTCTTTTTTGAGGTACAAAAATTTCAAAAGAACAGATTAAGTGCTTTAAGTTTCTTAAAGGATATTTATGATTTTTTAATGAGGATTCTTTAAAAGATTTTTCAAGCTTATGAATCTTTTTTATATTTATCATAAAGATCTCTTAATTTTTTTGGTGGATTATTTTTAATGATTGGTTTTTATGAAAAATTTTGGCTTAATTTTTTTAGTGCGCTTAAATTTATCTTATTTTAAAAGCAATAATACTTGATTGAAGCATATTTAATTTTCAAGACTATGTGCCGCAAATATAGTCAAGCAATGTAAGTGAATTATAAAATATTAAAGAAACTTTGATATAAAAAAAAATTATAGAATGTACCTACAATTTTGTATAATGTATGAATTTTATTAAAGTGCTAATAAAATATAAACATTTTATCGGCTGCATTAATGGCTGTGTATTATACGATCAATTATCTTTTAAAAAAATAACTAAAAAAACAATAACGGTTTCTCTCTATAAAAGAAAAAAGATATCACAGAAATAAGATTTTTTATTATAAAATATGAAACTTCTAATAACATCTATACATTTGAAAATTTAACAATATAAATAGCCATTTAATAAAATAATTCAAAAATAAAAAAAAATCTCAATAATATTTTAACTACTAAACGTACCCTTAAATCATCTGATTCCTAATTTTTTTTAGATTAATATTTGCTATCCCTCTGTGTTTATCCTACCTCAAAATAATCAACAAATATGAAACCCATGCTGATTATTTTACCTTTAAGACAGAATCATTTAAATATACGTAACCAAGATTTAACGCCAGAAGCAACATATTTAGACACACCCACACAAATATATACAAACTCACAAATATACATATACAAACACAGTGAATCACACACTTACACATGCCTACATATATGCCAGACAGGTTTATCCTGCTCACTTTTACGTTAAAAGAAAGAAATTCTCGACTTCCTCCATTACGTGCCTCACAAATCACAATCAGCGAGTCTGGAAAACGCGTGGACGTTCCGTAGTGCGAAAGAAAAAGAGAGAAAGAGAGCTGTTTTGAAGACACATTGAAAAGGCCCCTCGCGATATGTGACATTCCGTTCTCCGGAGTATACAAGTTGTCGCGTGTGGCCACACGATATTATGCGGCTATACTTTCCAGCCTTATGTCGCGAACTCATTTTGTGACGGCTCTTATTTTTTATTACTTTCACATTCTTGATATTGACATTGCAAATGTTGCATTTTTGATGATGATGATGACGAGCAAATATTTTATTTTTTATTATTATTTTTCTTTTATTTTAGTAGTTGATGTATTTTGAAAATTTGTGTTTATATATATATTTTTTTGATAATAAAAATTAATTTAACAACTTTTAAATAATTTATTTAAAGGATTTATTCAATTGAAGATTATAATATCTCAAT